>JAODAL010021498.1:0-66947 GCA_025379985.1 Phyllomedusa bahiana | reverse complement strand
ACAGGGCCCCATCTCAGACCCTTGTCCAAGATAATATACCCGAGAAATGGAAGGCTGGTCTAGTGGAAGAGGCACTTCCTGAGCTTGGCATAGAGGTGATTATTTCTCAGGCACCTTAGCATCTGGCGTACATGGGTCTAGTGGGACTCAGGATCAGAGAAGAACAACAGGATGTCATCCAGGTAAACAACTACGTAGGAATATAGGAGGTCTCTGAAGAGGTCCTTCACAAATTCCTGGAACATCGTCGGGACATTACACAGACTGAAGGGCATCAATGGGTACTCGAAATGTCTATTGGAGGTGTTGAAGGCTATCTTCCACTTATCACCCTTATGGATCCAAACAAGATTATAAGCCCCCTGCAATTTCAATTTGGAAGAGATTCTGGCACCCCGTAGTCGGTCAAAGAGCTCTGTGATTAATGGTAGTGAATATCAGTTCTTCACAGTAACTTTGTTGAGACTGCGGTAGTCAATACAGGGGCGTAGCGAACCGGCCATTTACTCAACAGAGAAGAACCCGGCACCAGCGGGATAAGAAGACTTGCAGATGAACCCCTTCTGAAGGTTCTCTTGTATTTAGACCGACATGTCCTGAGTCTCTGGTACAGACAGCGGGGAGACCCCACAAAGAGGAAGGCTTGTACCAGGCACTAGGTCTATAGGGCAATCATAAGGACGATGAGGAGGAAGAGTCTCAGCCTGTTCCTCCGAGATCACATCCTCAAAGTCCCGATATGGAGCAGACAGACTCAGCAGAGGTTTGAGAGGCGTCGGTGGAGAAGTGGAGTGTACCGGACAGGGTGCCACTAAGCAGCGATACCGACAGTCTTGTCCCCAACATGTGATTTTGCCCATCTTCCAGTTAAGCATAGGGGCATTGCGCTGCAGCCATTGAAGGCCCAGAAGTATTGCTGAGGAAGAACGGGGCAACATGTAAAACGATATTTCCTTCTTATGTAACGCCCCCACGTAAAGAAACAAAAGCTTAGTACGGAATTGTATAGAGTCGTTGCGAAGCTCCCAGCTGACTGAAGAGATAGCCAGAGGTTTCTCTAGGCGGACCACCATGAGGAGATATTTTGTCACCAGGGAAGCGTCCATAAAATTCCAGGCTGATCCTGAGTCCAGAAATGTGGCTACTTGGAACTGAATACCAGAACCAGTCAAGAGCTATACCGGCATGGTCAGACATGGAGAGGATGCCTAAAGATGCCTCTCCCACATAGCCTAGGCGTGTGCACTGGACAACCCCTGCAGTAGCATTCAGGGCTGGCACAATACAGGCACAGGTTGTCCTTGCGTCTTCAGGACAACTCTTGTGGAGTCAGGTGGGCTCTGTCCCCTTGCATGGCCTCTTTGACGGCCGGCAGAGGGGATAGCAGAGGAGGTCTCTGGAACACCAGAGAAAGTTGAGGTAGTCGACGTGTCCTTGCTGGTTTTTCGTTTTTTCCTGTGTCCGAAAAGCACACGTCAATGCAAGTGGCCAGGTGGATGAGGTCGCTCAAGGTACAAGGGAGGTCTTAAGTGGACACTGCATTCTTAATCTGGCTGGAGAGACCCTTCTTGGATGTGGCTCTTAATGCCGCATGATTCCAGGACAATTCCGAGGCCAGGGTACGGAAGAGTCCCCTTGTTGCAGGTTCAAAAAAACAAACTTGGCAGAAGAGGTATGGGCAGGTTCCTCGAAGACACTGTGAAATTCACAAAGGAAAGTGGAGAAGTTGTCTATAACTGGCTCATCTCTGTCCCAGAGAGGGGTGGTCCACACCAGGGCTTTCCCGGAAAGTAGAATGACCACGAATGCCACCTTGGGCCTTACGGTAAATAACTGACTGGCCATAAGTTCCACATTCAGATAGCACTGGGTGCAGGGCCGCCGTACAGGGGGTAAAACCAGTACTCCTGTACCGGGCCCAGTGAAACATGGGAGCCCGCGCCAAGCAGGCCCTCTTGTTTCATAATGTGGTCAGCCTGTACACGGGCCCCGCGGCACTGCTGACCGTCCGCAGGGGCCCGTGTGGCTCAGCGTGTGAAGAGGGGGCCGGGCCGTGCGGCTCATCGTGTGAGGAGAGGGGCCGCGCTCCGATCGCAGAAGTGACTGCTCTGTACGTCACTACAGCTGCAGCGGCTGTCACTCTCATTTCTCCAGCAGCTCCTGTGATCGGAGTCGGCCCCTCCCCTCTCTCTGCCTGTGGGCGGGGCTTTATTGACTTCTGCCAGTAAAGAGCAGTCCTGAGAGTCAGAGCGCGCCCCCCCCCTCCTCACACGCTGGGATAATGTGGGGACCCACTGAAGCCCCCTCTCTGCCCTAGCGACCCCCCCCCCCTCCCCGTGAGGCTGTGGAGGGGGCTGTGTGGGGAGGCTGTGGAGGGGGCTGTTTGGGGAGGTTGTGTATAGGGAAGCTGTGGGGGCTGTGTGAGGCTGTGTGGGGAGGCTGTGGGGGCTGTGTGTGGGGAAGCTGTGAGGAGCTGTGTGAGGCTGTGTGGGGAGGCTGTGGGGGCTGTGTGGGGAGGCTGTGTGGGGAGGCTGTGGGAGCTGTGTGAGGAGGCTGTGGGAGCTGTACGAGGAGGCTGTGTGGGGAGGCTGTGTGTGGAGGCTGTGTGAGGAGTCTGTGGGGGCTATGTGAGGAGGCTGTGTGTGGGGGCTGTGGGGGCTGTGTGGGGAGGCTGTGTGTGGGGGCTGTGTGGGGAGGCTGTGTGTGGAGGCTGTGTGGGGAGGCTGTGTGTGGGGAGGCTGTGTGTGGGGAGGCTGTGTGTGGGGGCTGTGTGTGGGGAGGCTGTGTGTGGGGGCTGTGTGTGGGGAGGCTGTGTGTGGGGCTGTGGGGCCTGTGTGGGGGTTGTGGGGAGGCTGTGTGTGTGGGGAGGCTGTGTGTGTGGCTGTGGGGGGGGCTGTGTGTGAGGCTGGGGTGGCTGTATCTGAGTGGGGGCGGGGCGATGGGGTTGGCAGAGGGCGGGGTTGACGTGGGGGGGAGGGCCAGATGCTTCAACTGTATGGGGCCCTGAAATTTCTGATGGCAGCCCTGACTGGGTGATCAAGCTCCTGCAAGCCTTAGGGTCCCCATTAAACTTTGTTGGCATGGACAAAAGCAATTTCAGGCTGACGGGTACCACAGGAGCCATAGATGCTAAGGGAGCCATGGAAGATGACTGCTGCTGCTGGGTGGAGAGCATCATGACGGTATGCTGATTTAGCTGCTGCACCTGTCGTGCGATCTGCTGGGATTGCTGGGCTACAATGGTGGTGAGGTCAGTGACGCTTGGCAGAGGCACCCTGGCGGGATCAATGGCCAGATCGAACTGAAACATTTTAGCTGTTTTGGCAAGCAAAGTCTGGTTGTTGCAGAGCAGAGAGGGGGTTAGTGAGCTGACCTCTATTACTCTGGAGACAGAAAGGTTTGAGCTGGCAAGAGAATGGTTAATATTGTTCTGTGTGGCCTGCTGCTGAAGTGGTATAACCTGAGTGTATCGTGAGACTGGAAGCTGTGAACTCTGGAGAATACACTGGGGCAGTGAAGAATGTCAGCCATGTATGGGTAACATTCAGTGGAAGTGGGGCACTGATATTCCTACACCTGGAAAAGAGTGTAATTGGTTCCCATTCGGCTGAGATAAAAACCCTAGTTCTCGTGGGCTGGTAGAAAGCTGAGTAAGATTTGATTGCCTTCAGGCCTGCAGAGTGACTTGGATGGTTAGGCCTCAAGTGGGGCCTGGTTGGGGCCCAGGACTAAAAGGAGGAGGTTGGGCCTAGTGGATAGATGGAAGAGTATTTAATTTGGGTCTCTGAGAGGGGGACTGTAGGAACAAGACTATTCCTCCTAATAGAGTTAAGAGGAGATCTAGAGGCAGGAATTAATAAGGCTTATTGTCATCAGTAAAAGGGATAATCTGCAAAGCGGTATTTTTACATGGAAGTTAGAGCTCTTAAAGGGGTTGTCTCACCCTGCTGCTTTACAGAGTCACAGCCAGCTTCATACTAACACTTCTTGGTTAGGTTGTGGTCGGTTCTATAGCAGCTTTGCTATTCCTAGCTGATCCTTTTACAATGACATGAGTGTAGGAGGTTTGAAAATTGTAGAGAATATGAATTAATGCACATCACTTGGAACACGGTACCTACACTGAAAGAGGAAAAAAGCTGATACATTTGGGTAACCTGGCTACAAACTTTTTTTGCTACAATTTTACTAGTTATGTAAACAAGCTCCATCTTTGAGATAACAAACACAGCAGGGAGTGACATCACCAGCCTGACCACTGATGCAACCTGTGAGAGCAGAAAGAGGTGGTCGGTAACTAGTGAAGCTTGTGTGCAAAAGCAGGAGATAAGATCTGATCTTAACTCTGAAGAGAAGCAAAATTACAATAGCAATCTTTTTTGCAATAATTTTTACTTGCCTTTGCCTACATGTTAAAAGCTAATCAGTGAAATGGGAATACTCCTTTAAGAGGTTTGAAAGGAAGTCTGAGGAGGGATCTTGTGAAGATTTCTCATTGTTAAATATTCATATTCTTCTGTTAATGTTGTAACCATTAAGCTTTGTGGATTAATTAGGAACTTTAACCATCAAGATTGCTTTGCTATATCTTTAGTGTCAAGCAAACTTGGTTTGTTAGAATTACATTGGTCTGTAATTGTCTTCTTTTAAAGGAGAACCATGCGACAAAGCAGTAGATAACCCTACATTACAAATCATTTATTTTTATTTTTTTTGGGGGGGGGAGCGGTTGGGGGGTTTATCGAAAAAGTATTTTGTTTAAAAAATTAATCTCAACATTTCAAGAGCCTGACAGTACACCTGATGTTTTTGTATAAACCTTAAGTTCCTAGGGGCAAAAAGTTAGACAGCAGTGAAGTGTAATATATCTTATTAATGCTGACACTGCTGATTAAGCATGGTAAAAATAATAAGTATAAGAGCCACCTGTTTCCATAACACCTGAGTAGTTTGTGGCCCAAATAAAGGTAATCTTGACAGACTGCCAGTATAACAGAAATTTAATGGATATGTTAGCTAAGCATTTATTGTGCCAATATATCTGTGCAGTGTAACCATGAGTTCAACATGTAACAATATGCATTATTTCAGATGTCACTCTCCTGTTCCAAAGTATATTTCAGAGAAATACAGTATGGATTTTTGGTATGTACATACATATCTGAATTTCAACATGCTCCACAAAATATGTAGCAAATTAACCTTAAGGTTTGGCTTTATTATTAGCTGAAAAACAGCTGCTAGCTACTAGAGAAGACTCCCCTTATGCCAAAATATGTGAGGATGGAAGGAAGTTGAAATGAGAGATGTTTAGCTCTTTAATGCTCCTGTGTGGGGATAAAAGGGTGAAAAGAAGGGAATCTTCTTTGGCATGGAGTTTCTAAGCAGTTCTGGAAATTTCTGTTTTTATAGAATATGATCTCCTCATATGCCAGATGTAAATAGTGAAAAAGGCTCAGGCATATGTGATGATGTAACATGGGTCAAAGGGTCAGGCACCTGTGACTTTGTAGCCACGTTAAGTGGTTCAGAAGCTGTTTTTTGACTTAGCAGTATGCAGTTTTCCATCACATGTGTATAATACATTTCATCCATTACTAGTCTCCTTGGCTGTAATGTTTGTATTTTTTCTATTTACATCAACAGAGTGATTACCTACAGTATCTCACAAAAGTGAGTAGACCCTTCACATTTTTGTAAATAATGTGTTATATCTTTTCATTGGACAACACTGAGATATGACACTTTGATACAAAGTAGTCAGTGTACCTCTTGTATAACAGTGTAAATTTGGTGTGTCCTCAACATAACTCAACACACAGCCATCAATATCTAAAAAGCTGGCAACAAAAGTGAGTACACCCCTAACTGAAAATGGACAAATTGTGCCTAATTTGCCATTTTCCCTCCACGGTGTCATGTGACTTGTTAGTGTTACAGGGTGAATGGGGAGCAAGTGTGTTAAATTTGGTGTTATTGTTCTCACACTTTTTCATACTGGTCATTAGAAGCTCAAGATGGCACCTTATGACAAAGAACTGCCTGAGGATCTGAAAAAAATGTTGCTCTACATAAAGATAGCATAGGCTGTGAAAAGATTGCCAACACATTGAAATTGAGCTGCAGCATGGTAGCCAAGACCAAACAGCAGTTTAACAAGACAGGTTCCACTCACCATTATCAGAATAGGCCTCACCACTGTCAACCAAAGAAGTTGTGTGCACGTGCTCAGCAGCATACCCAGAGATTGTCTTTTCAAAATAGATGTATGAGTGCTGCCAGCTCATTTAGTGTTACTACCCAGTAATAGTATGACAACATAATTGAAATGCTCCTTTAGTGCCCCTACATAGTAAGATTGAGCTTTTAGCCACCTTAAACAGTCAGAGTGCCCCCTTAGTGAGATCTTTATACTGTTAGTGCCCCATTAGTGCCTATATTTACTATTTTGCCATAAGCAAACTTGAACTGTAACAGTTCTCAATCTATAAAGCACTAAAACGTAACTTTTATTATGTATAACACTAAACCTCTATACACACTATTAAAAACCTGATTTCTAACCTCTCAATATATCCCTTTCTAATTATAGAGGAATAACTCCTTTTCTATTATCAAGTCTGGTGGAACCCCACCTATCAACAGGGGAGCCTTATATATACAGTGATTTACTAACTCCAATAAGGGATCCAAAATATCCCACCTGGGCAGTATCCTAATTCGATGGGCATAAAACATTAAGTTTTTCCCTTTTCAGACCCTCTGCGCGGGGTAATTTTTAGAAAAAGGGGAGAAATCACAAATTAAAAAGTCAGCCGACCTCCCCAACCTGTTTTTCCAGCTAAACTACTTCTCAGGGGATAGAGGGGTCCCCCTGTGAGTAGCCATTTTCCTTTTTTTTCCCTAGGCACACACCCCATCAGGTGCTCACCAATGGCCACCAAGATTCAAAAATACCCATTCTCCCCCTTTTTCTCTCCTGCGGCATACTGAAACTTTGTGTGACGCTGCGTTTTTATAAACACATTCTTCAACACATTTCCCCCCTCCATAGCGGGCTTACGCCCATTTTACCATGCCGCCCCCCCGCCCCCCGGGGAGTACCAATGGCATTTCTGCCTGACTGTGATGACTTCCATCCAACTTCTCTTATATTATTGATCTGCGGCTCCCTAAAACAAAAAGCAGAATAGGGATTACATTTCAAAGCACACTACTACTTATCATTCCCATAAACCTTTTTCCCTCTAGTCTAAATATGCTATTCATTGGAAAACGTGCTCCATTGTACTGTACACTTTTTTTATTTTTCTCTTCCCCTGAATCTTTCTCCTCTGTATCTAATATAATTTCATTTTAATAAAGCTTCGACCTTATTGTTAGTCTGCCCCCCCCCGCAAATTGACTCCCATCTTTTCCCCCTAAATTTCTTTCTAACAGGGCAAAAAGCTAGTTACCTCATTCATAACGTACAATGGGGGAAAATTTTCAGAAAAGTTAATACATTCGTGCCTATTGATTTATACGGTATTGCATATATTTTTTTATATTAGACAAAACTACACATTGGTAGAAACAATAATGTATACATTAAAATGTGGTAAATTACCCCAAACTGTGTTCATCATAGCAATGTAAGAGTATATAATATAAATTTTTTGCTAACCATTTTTTATGCAAAATAAAAATATAAACCCAATTTGTTAAATAGAAACGTGGCCTCATGTGATTAATACTTACTCATTGCAAATAACCCGGGAAAGTGAGGAACAACGTGGGGCGAGGGGGCAGGAGGGGGGTAGGGGAAGAGATTTGGGGGGAAAAAAACCCTATTTGAACTCTGATGCCCTATATTCATAAAATTCAACCCTGCTTTAAACCCCGACCGTACTTAATCCCTATATAATGTTTCTTCCCAAAAAATTTTTATATGGAAATCATTAAGGGTTGAATAAATTTTGGAAAAAAGAAAAACTTCATTTTAAAGGGCCCTTTGCGGTTCAATGTATTTAGTCTATATATCCTTTTTGCCTCTTCCTGCAAACAAAACAAAAATCCAGATCGCCCTTTCTTTCCCCTAGCTTTTTAACAAAAGAAGCCCCAAAAATTTTTAAACACCTCTTTTTTCACCATTATTTACTTTTCCCAAAAAGTGGGCTCGCTAGTGGGGTGGTTTAAACCCCTTTTTTAAAAAAAAATACCCCGATGTTTTTTGAGATCCCATGAAAGAAACTTCTGTATGGTTTTTTCCCCATAGAACTTTGGGCAGGGACACATAGCCCCTAAATCACCCCTCTGGGTTTTTTCAGTTTTATAAATTGTCTTTTCTCAAATCTTCTCTTATCAATGGGATTAAAAAAATTCCTTAGTTTTCCCCCTATAAATGGACAAAATGAACATTACCACAGGGATATTTAGCCCACCACCAAAACTGTAACCTGTTTTTTCTAACTCCCTCAAAAAAGACTATGCCCCAAATTCATCCCAAAGGGTTTTTTTTCCCCTTCTATAAGTGAAAACTAGGATTTTAGGGAAACACCCTCAAGAGTAACCCCCATCTGCTTTCAGAATGGGCCAATGGGCCCCTTTTAATTTTACCTCTCCCTTTCGTTAGCCATCATCAAAGGGCCTATACAGCGAATTAAATCATTTTTTTCCCTTTTCTTTTGTTTGTGAAAAAATAAAATTTCCCCTGTCACTGGTCAAAACCTATTAAAAACCTTCCCCCAAACCCTTTTTTGGGGTAACCCCCTTTTTCCCGGGAAAATTTCATTTTTGCTTAATACAATTCTTCCCTTGAAACCTCTAATGTAGAGCATTTCCCCAAGAGCCCTAAAAAATTGGCCAAAGGGGGAAACCCCTAGTTTTCCAACTTTTGAAAAAAAAAAAGCAGGGGAAATTAGTGGGCGGCACCTACGCCCCGCGGGAAAAAATTTGCATGCCACGCCCATCTTGACGGTATGCCATGCCCCTTCAAAAAGCACACCCCCCACCTAATGCAAGGGTTTGGAAGAAAACCGGTAGATGTCCTTTAGCCAGTAGTAGCCCCCCCTAAACCGGTAGTGCCCCTTACAGGCAGGGAGTGCCCCCCTTTGTTGCCAGGTAGAGCCCCCATTGTTTGCCAGTAGGCCCCATTGTTTGCCAGGTAGTGCCCCCTCTGTTGGCCAGGTAGTGCCCCCTCTGTTGCCAGGTTATTGGGCCCCCATTGTAGCTAGGTGGGACCCCCCATTGTAGCCAGGTAGACCCCCCATTGTAGCCAGGTAGTGCCCCCAATTTTTAGCCAAGTATGCCCCCATTGTTAGCCAGGTAGTGCCCCCTCTGTTGCCAGGTATTTGCCCCATTGTAGCCAGGTAGCCCCCCCTTTGTAGCCAGGTAGACCCCCCATTGTAGCCAGACAGTGCCCCCCTAAAACTAATAAAAATAAAAAAAATAAAATCCACTTACCTGACCAGGTTTCCTTGCAAAGCGGCCCGCTCCTGGACATCTCCTCAGCAGTGTCACAGGGGAAATGAGTGCAGCCGCGCGTCACTTCCTCTGTGACGCTGACATGTGTGTACGGCGCACGCGGCGCCGGATTACAGGGGGAGGAGGCAGGAGGGAGCGCTCCCTCCTGCCTCCTCCCTGCTCAGCGAAAACCCCGGGCGGGTGAGCGGACCCTGCGCCCGCTTCACCCGTCCGTGGGAACGGACCGGCGCCGCGGCCATTTAAAGGACCCGGCGGGAGAAATGCCAACTCCCCCGGGAGGGCGCGGGGGGGACCCCAAGTAGCGGGACCCCCCCCCCGCCAAAAACGGGAGAGTTGGCATGTATGGGGAATCCCCTTTTTTAAAGAAGGTTGATGCCATTAGTGCCTAATCACAGTATAATGCCACCATTCAGTTCCTCCTTAGTGTAATACCACTAGGCAGCAACTGTGCTCCCTATACACAATAATAGTGTGCCTACACTATAAAAGTTCCCCATTTATGCCCAGACACAGTAATAATGCCTCTTTAGTGCCCACACATACTAAAAGTGCCCTTGAGTGTCCCTACACTGAAATAGTGCCTTCACAAAGTACCAGAGCACTTTTATTGCACAGCCCAAAAAAACAGATATGTGTAGTAAAAACTAATAAAATAAATATACTATACTAATTAAAATAAAATACTATGTTCTATTATGAAGACTGTGTGCGGTTTTTCCTTATGTTTTTACGAAACCTCAAAATCTTTTCCCCAAATTTTTATGACTTTGTCATTTTGTGACTGTTATCTCTTATTCTTTTGGTATATTGATCTTTGAAATGCCTTATCTGTACATAGAGCTTTACCTGTTTAATTTTTAATAAAGTCTTTTGAATAAGAAAAATACTTACCTGGCCCTGATCCCATGGTAAGAGGAGCAGTTCAAGATACTTCTTGCCTGTAGCCCATGATGTCAGTAGGATGGTGCTAGTAAGCACAATCATCACTGCATTGCTGGGCTCTGTTTGAGTCTTTTAGGAATTAGGCCTGAAATGCCTACAGCCTAGGTGCAACTATAGCAGGTTAGGCAGCTGAGTGCTCTCAGGCTCACAATAGTAATAACCTATACATAAACTATGCAACTGTCCCCCGCAAGCCCCTTTAGATCCCCCCAAATCATCCATAACTTAAAACACTTCCCTATTTTTGTGGGCCCCCTTTGTGCCATCAAAAGGGCCACCATATCCAAAAGGTGCACTATAATATATAGCACGGAAGAACTTGAAGGTAAAATTTAATATCTTGAAGCCTTTGTAATGTTCCTCAAATCATTCCTGATCAAGATTGCAGTTTGACTTGGCACATTATCTGGTTAAAAGTGGCCATTATCATTATGGAATAATGTTGCCATGAAGCGGTTTTTATTGGTCTGAAACAGTGTTTGGGAAAAATTAAATTTGTATTGGTATTGCAAGTAACTTATATGAATGCTGAGACCAAAGCAGGAGGTTGCACAAAGCATCACACAGCTTCTGCTGGAGTATAATCTGATATCATCTCTTCCTCAGATAAGCAATGGACATACACCTTTCTAAATTTTGTAATAGAAAAGAGTATGCCACTTCATTCTGTTGCCACATGGTCCAGTTTCTCACGTGCCTGTTGTAGGTACTTTTTTGGGTAGACAATGGTCAGCATTTACACTCTGTGGCTACAGAGACCAATATTCATCAAGCTGCAATACCCTGTATAATTTAATACAGTTCGTGACCGCAGCATAACCAAAGGGCTTTCCCCTGCTCTGTAGGGTAATTGGGACTCCCGATGACCCTACAGAGCCCGGGGAATAGCTGCAAGTCAGCCCTGGGGACCTAGAGTAGCCCCAGGGCGGTCTGTGTAACAAACCAGGGACCAGGACAGACCGTATGCTGCCCTGATCGCTGCCTGTGTCAAAGTGACAAAGATTAAAATGTATTAGTATATGACTGCAAACATTACTAAGGCAAAAGAAAAAAATTTAAAAAAAAGTTTTTCTTCATGGATTAAAAAGTAAAAAACAAAAAGTGTACAAAAAATAAATAAAAAAAATAAAAAAAAATAAAAAAAAAAAATTAATTTAAAAAAAAAATTGTGCACACATCACACACAAAAAAAAAACCTTACCATATTAAGGGATTCAAAGACTGAAAAAACCTTGAATTAATTAACAAGTTTTTTAAGTGTGATATGTGAATCGTGTAAAAGAAAATAAAAATAAAAAATTGAGAAAAAAATTTAAAAATTCTGCAATAATCTATAAGTGAACTTAAACTATTCCCCCGAAAAGTACAACTTGTCCCAAATAAAAAGAGGCCTAAACTGAAAAAAATAAAAAAGTTATGACTGTTGAAACACAAGGAGGCAAAAACTAAAAAAAAGTGCTGCTCATTAAGTACTTTTTTCAGGGTTCGTTAATGGGGTTAAGTCACTTTTCTGACCCTCAGTTATCCCTATATATGGAGTGCGATGGGCTGGGAGTGACTCAATAAGGTCCTGGTAGGTTGTCTCTTCATCCCACAGCACTTCATCCCAAAGCTGCTGTGGGAAGAATCTATAGATCAAACACATCAGTTGAGGTAGTCCCATAGATGCTCATATAGGTTTAAGTCTAAGGAATAAGGGGGCCTCTCACAGGTCATTTACTTCCACTTGCAGAAGTAAATTGGATCCTCACCACTGCAGCCATTGCCTGATATCATTGTTCAGAGCCCTTCACTGTTCGGAGTATATTAAATAAGCAGTGAGACATCCCAAATGATGCCGCAAAAAAATTTAAGAGAAAACCATGTAAGAGTACAGCCATTGCTGAAATGGAGATAAAGACAAAGGTAAGTATGGGTTTTTATTTGGTACCTGCAGCAGTAATTTATTTTAAAAGATGGACCCTTAAAGGGGTCATACCACAATAGAAAATTATGGCATATTGCTAGGATATGCTATAATCTCATGATAGGTGCGGGTCCCACCTCTGGAAACTGCACTTATCTCAGAAATGGGCCCCGTAAAGTCACAGCGCACACTGGAGAGCTAGTGGCTCTTGCACAGTGCTCTCCATTCTGTTCTATAGGAGTTTCAAGCAGAGCTAAATACACCGCTGTACTCAGAACTGTCATAGAACAGAATGGAGAGTGACTGCGCAAGTGCAGCCAACTCTCCAGTCTGTGCTGTGGCTTCCGACCAGGGGTGCTGTAAAGGCAGTACAGGGGGTACTGCTCTATGGGGCCCAGAGAGAAAAGTGAATCAGGTGGGGCACGCCGCCTGCTGAGAGTGTGCCCCCCCCTCCTGTTTCACAAGGAAAATCATAAACTTCCTACAGGCTTGAGTGGCACCTGTAATTTACATACAAAGAGGGGCCGCACTGTGTGAAGAGAGGAGAGGAGAGGCCCGGCCCCCGAGTCACAGATCAGCACATAGAGAGGTTTGCTTTACACTTACTGCTTCAGTGACTACAGGGCCCGTCCTCCCTCCCTCTCTCTGCAGTCGGGATGACAAGTTACATCAGTGAGGCCCGCCCACGGACGTCATTCCGGCTGCAGAGGAAAGCCTGCGTGCAGCGAGAGGGTGGAATGATGAGCCCTGCAGTTACTGAAGCTGTAAGTGTAAAGCAGACCTCTCTGTGCTGATCCGTGACTTGGGGGCCGGGCTTCTCCTCTCCTCTCTCCACACATTGTGGCACCTCTTTGTATCTAAAGCCTTTAGGGCCCCAATCCAGGGCCCCATACAGGACCCCCATACAGGCCTTCCTGTTCAGGACCCCTAGCCCTCCATACAAGCCCCCTGTCTCCAGGCCCCTCAGCAATTGCATTTTTTTTGGAGGTCACCCCAGAATTTTTTTTCTTTTTCTGGGGGGGTGGGCAGAGCAGCGGAGTAGGAAAAGGGCGAGGTAACTGGGTTGGCAGGGGGGGCAGACGCTTCAGCTGTATGGGGCCCTGAAATTTCTGATGCCGGCCTTGCCTCCGGCCATGATTTTTTATGGTAAATGCTACCATTTACTATATTATGTATTGAAAAACCCCCCATTATTATTTTTTTTGATGTGGAATGTTTAAAAATTCATTTTTTCATGTAATCTTTATTCTGTAGTGAACAAAGTTTCCACAACACTACATTTATATCACTTTTATTATGTTTTTTTTTCTGATAAATTAATGTAGCAAGTAGCAAGTGTTGATTGGCGACAAGGAAAATAATCTATGCCCTGTCTTCAGGTGTGGCCTAGGCTGCAATCTCAAAATTGACTCTAGACCCATAATTTGAGTCTGAAAATTAATCTTCCTGGCAAGCAATGACCATCAGAGGTAGTTTTGACAAGAATAGGAGCCTGTATGGGGCCCGATGGAGCTGCATTACTTCAGGCACATACTACATACACAGCCTACATTGTCATGATATGACACTGTAGGCTGGTCCCTACCTCTGCGTACCATTTGTCCCTGTATATAGTGTACATTATATTAACCTTTTAACCCTTTCCTGACATTGGACATAAGCTTGCATCTTAGTCGGGTAAGGGGTTAATGCAAATAGATGTAAGTTAATGTCCTAAAAATCGTGTGAACTCTAAAATATATTTTGCATGATCAATGCAGAAAGCCAGCTGTACATTACAGTTGACATCCTGCAGAATCAGCCCTGGGCAGAATTTAACCTGGGGGTGGGGGAGATGGGTTGGAGCCCAGTACACAGCAGTAATGCGGTTTTCTTGTCTCCATTGTAACAGTGATCTAAAGATTCCTAATTCAAGTCCCCTATGGGGAGAAGTAAAAAAAAGTAAAAAAAAGATTAAAACACAAACACAAATAACAAACACAATGGGCATTTGCCCCCCAAAAAATAAAAAATTAAGTATGCATATTTGGTATAAGCGCATAGGTAACGACCTACCCTATAAATTTATAAACAGTGACAGAATTATGATTTTCATTCATCCCACAGCACATAAAAGGGAGTAAAAAGTGATCGAAAAGTCATATAAATGCCAAAGTGGTAACAATGAAAACCTTAGTTCATCCCACAAAAAAAGCCCTTACACAGCTCTTTATACGGAAAATAAAAAAGGTATGGCTATCAGAAGAAAGTGATGCATAAATATTGTTTTACATAATAAAAACACTTTTTTTAAGAGCTTCAACATAAAAACCTATATAAATTGGGTATCGCCATAATCTTATTGAGTAAAACTAACTTGTTACGGATACTGCACGACGAGTGCTGTTAAAAATAAAAAACACATCCGGGATTGCAGTATTTTCTTCACACTGCCTTTCAAAAAATGGATTTAAAAGTAATCAAAAAGCCTTGTCCCCCCAAAAAAAATGATACCACTAAAAACAATTCTTCCACATAAAACAAATCACTGCACAGTTTTGTACACAGAAAAATAAAAAGTTATGGTTCGAAGACAATGGGTATGCAAAAACTTTCTATTGTGTTTCTATTGTATAAAAGCATTAAAACATAAAAAATACAAATTGGGTATCGCTGCAATCATATCGACCTGTTGAGTAAAACTAACATCTCATTTATACCGCAGGGTGACCACTGTAAAAAATAAAAATAAAAAACTCTACTAGGATTGCTGTATTTTGTTCAAAATACCTCAAAATACCTTGATAAAAAGTGAACAAAGCATCATATAAACCCCATAATGATACCAATAAAAACATCAACACATCCCGCAAAAACAAGCCTTTAATCAGCTCCATATACAGAAAAATAAAAAAGTTATGACTATGAGGCTATGATGACATAAAAACACAATTTTTTATAAACACATTTCTATCATGTAAAAGTAAGAAAACATAAAAAAAACTATATAAAATTTATATCATTGTAATTGTACCGACTCGCATAGTAAACTTATTATATCTTTTAAACTGCATGGAGAACGCTGTAAAAATGAAGCTAAAAAAATGGCAGAACTGCATTTTTCCCCCATTTTCATGGCTCAATGCTAAATAATCTTTTGTACACCTGTGCACCCAAAATGCACGATACACCCCTAATTGATATCCACGAGGGATGGGGAAAGCAAAATAAGGTAAATTCTGGAAGGTTTCAACTATTCTTTGGTGGATTTGCAAATGTGACATGGCACCCACCAAAATCTGCCTTCCAAGCGCTGCCTCCATTGTACACCCTGCCACAGGGGCGTTGCTAGGCAGGTTTATTCGGGGCACAAGCCCCGAACACAGCTGCCTGTGCCCCGAGTCTCAGACCGCCGGCTCCAGGCTGCGGGCCTGCAGCACCGACGTTCTATTGAGCTGTGTGTGCATGCTCTGGACGCAGGATGGTTGCTAGGTTCAGGGAGGGAGGCGACTGCAGGAGGTGACGGGAGTGCAGGAGTGAGGAGGGGGCGCAGGCTGCTCACACTGCCAGAGTCAGGAAGTTCCGGGGCACAGCACAGTGTGCGGCAGTGAGAGGCTCCGCCCCCTGCTGGGATCTCTGCTCCCATCTCCTGCAGCTGCAGTGTCCTGCCCTGTCCTCATGGCTTCAGCAGCTCCCACAGGTACACACATCCCGGAGGTCTCCAGTGAGTGAGGAGCCTCCATGCAGAGACAAGGACTACGGAGTGTAATAGGAGGGAAACAGCAATATCTTCATGAATGTAAACTGTACTGTGTGTGTCTGAGTGTGTGTGTGTGTCTGAGTGTGTGTGTGTGTCTGAGTGTGTGTCTGAGTGTGTGTGTGTCTGAGTGTGTGTGTCTGAGTGTGTGTGTGTGTGTGTCTGAGTGTGTGTGTGTCTGAGTGTGTGTGTGTGTCTGAGTGTGTGTGTCTGAGTGTGTGTCTGAGTGTGTGTGTGAGTGTGTGTGTGTCTGAGTGTGTGTGTGTGTGTCTGAGTGTGTGTCTGAGTGTGTGTGTGTGTCTGAGTGTGTGTGTGTGTGTGTCTGAGTGTGTGTGTGTGTCTGAGTGTGTGTGTGTGTGTCTGAGTGTGTGTGTGTGTGTCTGAGTGTGTGTGTCTGAGTGTGTGTGTGTGTCTGAGTGTGTGTGTGTGTCTGAGTGTGTGTCTGAGTGTGTGTGTCTGAGTGTGTGTCTGAGTGTGTGTGTCTGAGTGTGTGTGTGTGTCTGAGTGTGTGTGTGTGTGTGTCTGAGTGTGTGTGTGTCTGAGTGTGTGTGTGTGTCTGAGTGTGTGTGTGTCTGAGTGTGTGTGTATGAATGAATATATGTTCATACTCCGTAAATTGCGAGGCGCATTTCTCCACGTATTTGCGCTTCAATACGCCAGACATTCGCACCGCAATTACGGTAATTCATAGCTCTCCTAGAGAGCTATGGATTACATGTCAAATTGTATGCACAGGGGGAGCAGCGCGTGGTTCCAAAACACACAGTGTATTGCGATGTGTACCATACTCGCCGCAATAAGCCATGTGAACATAGCCAAAGGGCCCGGGCCCCGGATGTATTGGGTCCCTAGCAACGCCCCTGCCCTGCCATGTACCCAAACAGCAGTTTACACCCACATATAGGGTATTGCCAAACTTGGAAGAAATTGCATAACATATTTTGGAATATTTTTTTCCAGGATTCATTGTAAAAATGAAATATTTTTAACAAAAATTGCAGATTGTTGGAAAAAATTTATTTTTAATTTTCACAGTCTAACGATAAAACATTTGTGAAACACCTCTTGGGTCGATATACTCACTACATCCCTGGATATATTCCTTAAAGGGTGTAGTTTCCAATATGGGGTCTTTTCAGGGGTGTTTATTAAGTTTTAGCATCTTAGGTTGTCTGAAAACCTGTAATGGTGCCTAGTAGGTTCTCTTCCTATTCTGAGGCTTGTGGTTGAGTCAAATATCGCACTAGGGTCACATATGGGACATCCCTAAAATAAGCCGAATTGAGGGAATCAATATTAAGTTGCATATACCTGATCACATCTACCATGTTCCAGTGAATAATGGATAAAAATTTAAAATCTGCAAAAAAGTGAAATTTTGAAATTTCCCCTCCACTTTGCTTTAATATCTGTGAAACGTCTAATAAACTTCCTAAATGCTATTTTGAATACTTTAAGGGGTGTAGTTTCTTATATGGAGTTATTTATGGGGGTATCTAATATAGAGGCTCCTCAAAACCACATCCGAACTGGACTGGTCCCTAAAAATCTATCTTGTAAAATTTCTTGAAAATGTAAAAAATGACTACTAATGTCGTACAAAAAAAAAGACATTTAAAAAATGATGCCAACCTACAGTAGACATATGGTAAATGCGAGTTCTAAACTATTTTGTGTGGAATAACGTCTTGGACTTTGAAAACGGCAAAGTTTTTAAAAATGTTATGACATTTGATATTTTTCTCAAATAAAAGATTGTTTGGACCAACATTTTTTAATCACTTAACTCACAATGTATCACAAGAAAATGATCTCTGAATCACATGGATACGTAAAAGTAACAAAAACTTATTCCAACAAAAAGTGACACATGTCAGATTTAAAAAATGGGACTTTGTCAGGAAGGTCAAAACTGACTGCATCTTTAAGGGGTTAAAAAAAGGTGTTCATTCTTAAATATTATTGCATTATTTATACATTTTTATTTTTATTTATTTTTTTATGTGTAGATTTTGGATAATATGTTTTGTGTGGTTATGTGTAAAAAAATTTACAGAAAATTTAAATTAACAAAGTTTTAAAAATTGTAAATCCTCCACTTTTAAAATGGATAATAATAATAAATAATAAATAAGTAACATATATGATCATTGTTTATTTAGGAACTTTCTTCTTGATTTTTTTTTTCTATTTCTTTAGGATATTTTAAGGCTAACAAATTTAATAACAAGTATAAAAACACACATTTTTATTGGGGAACAATTCACAATGGCTTTGAGGGTCAAGATGTTAAAAGCTTCCCATGTGCATTTTTCAAATCATTTCGTTTATTAATCATTTTGATGTTTCACAGAAATTAAAGCAAAGTAGAGGTGAAATTTACCTTCAAAAAGATTTTATTGTGAAAAGAGAATACTGGTTGTCCAGCCATATAAAACAAACATTTACCAGACATAAGAAAGAAAAATATAATAATCTCACACATGAGATTAAAATACAGATAATAATGTATATAGAACTCACAAAATAAACAAACGAAAATTAAAAGCGGATAGTAGTAAATAAGTTATATGAAAATGGTATCAAGGAAGTCCTTTTCTAGTTAGACCTTAAAAAGAAAAATATGTAAGCACAATAATAGTTGGTTCAAAACAACTAAAAGGAGATATAGCCATGTTTTTTTGTAGGCCCAGTGTAGTTTTCCCAAACCCAAAAAAAAGGGTTTTTCACAATTTTTAAAATTGAATCTTTGGTATTTTGGCTTCTATTTTTTCAAACAACTTTATTAGATTAATTCTTAGTTTCATAGTGTGAATGTTTAAAGGGGTTTTCTCCCTACAAAGATTAGCTTTCAACAAAAAAGGGGACTGTTTAAAAGGGAAAGACATTTTCTAAAAAACATTGGCCCAATTTAGTTTTTCCTTTTTTTCAGGGAAAATAGAGACATTTTATCAGCTCTTAAAGTGCACACAGGTTTCTGTGGCAACCTGCATAACAAACGGGAACTTTAAACCCTAAATGGTCTCTTTTAAGCCCCCCATGTTTATTCTAGAAACCCAATTTATAAAAAAAATTTTCTTTATTTGCTGTTGGTTCAATATAATTTATCTTGCAAAAAAAACAAGCTTAGGTGGGGAAAATTGTTGTGGATAGTGATGGGGCGATTAGGGGTTGTTATTGATATCGGCAATTATAATAAGATTTTCCGATAGTCGATAATGGGATTATGCCGTTTGACCAAAAAAGTCTTTTGGGAGAGGAACAAACCCTTTCATTTTTACCCCCAAAACAGGGAGGGAGAAGGTTTGGAAAAAACACCCCCAACCAGTCAAATTTTTTACTTTGGAACCCTTTAGGAAAACACAATTAGGTTTTAAAAGCCAAAAGAACGGGAAAATTTAAATACCCCTGTCCTGGAACGCAGAATGAGCCCCAAACCTGCATGCCCCCAAGTTTAAAAAGTCCCGGAAATAAAGGGGTCTTTCAACCACCTTTTTAGTTGAACTGGACATTTAAACTATATTGTCCTGAAAAGGGGTTTCATGGACCTTTAAAACTGTCTGACCCACGGGTTTTTAAAAAAGTGTGGAAAGGGTCTTTGATCCCCATTTTAGTTTCACGGGCCCATTGACTTTTTACCTGTCCTGGACCGCGTTTTAAACTTTAAAACCCTGTCTGCCCCCCAAAAATTAAAAAAGTGCCGGGAAAAGGGGAGTCTTTGAAACCACCCAGTTTAGTTGAACTGGACATTAACCCTAAAATTCTTTTTTGTTGAAACCCCCGTATGCCAAAAACCTGTCTGACCCCCCAGTTTTAAAAAAAGGGTGGGAAAGGAGTTTTCAACCCCTTTTTTGTTTCACGGGACTTTTGGACAAAATCCCTGTTCTGTCCCAAATTATGACCATTTAAAACCTTTTCTGACCCACAGATTAAAAGGGTGGGGGAAAAAGGGTCTTTCAACCCCCCACATTTTTTTTGGGTTGGACTTTGGGACTTTTCCTTTTTCTGTCCCACATTTATGAAAATTTAAAACCTGTTGCCCCCAAATTTTTAAAAAGTGGGGGAAAAAAGGGGGTCTTTGAACCCCCCATTTTAGTTAAATGGACTTTGGGTTATATTGTCCGTTCCGCAGTTGACCATTAAACCTTTTCTGACCCAACAGATTAAAAAGTCCCAAAAAAAGGGATTTTCTTTGAACCACCATTTTGTTTTAAAGGGGAAAATTTGGGGAAATTACCTTTTTTCCTTGGGCCCAGCATGAGCCCCAAACCTGCTTTAAACCCCCACTTTTAAAAAAGTGCTGAAAAAAGGAGTCTTTGATCCCCCTTTTCCCGGGTTCCTGGACATTGACTATACCGGGTCCTGGACCGCAGTAATGAACTTTAAAAACCTTTTCTGACCCCCCAAAATTAAAAGGTTGGGGGGAAAAAGGGAAAAGGTCTTTAAACCCCACCAGTTTTTTAAAAACGGGGCTTTAACTAATCGGTTCGTACCCCCAGTAAGCCTTTAAAACCCTGTCTGACCCCCAGTTTTAAAAAATTTTGGGAAAAGGGTTTTAAACCCCCATTTTATTTTCACGGGAAATTTTTGGGAATTACCTTTTCTGCCCCCACAGTATGCCTTTTAAACCCTGTCTAAACCCACAGTTTTAAAAAGTGCTGGGAAAAGGATTTCTTTCAACCACCATTTTAGGGGGAAGGACTTTGGGGACTATACCTTTCTGCCCCACCGTAGGGAAAAATTAAAAACCTGTTCTGCCCCCCAAATTTAAAATTGGGGGGGAAAAGGGGGTTTTGAACCCCCATTTTGGGTTGAACTGGCCCTTTGGCTATTATTTTTGCCCTTTGTCCCGCAGTATGACCTTTAAAAAACCTGTTTTGACCCAAACAGTTTTAAAAAGTGCCAAAAAAAAGGAGTCTTTGAACCACCATTTTGTTTTCCCGGGAAACATTTGGATTTATACCTGTCCGGGGGCCAAACCGCATGACCCCCAAAAACCCGGGCATGCCCCCAAACATTTAAAACTTTGCTGAAAAAAGGAGTCTTTGAACCACCATTTTAGTTAAAACGGGAAAATTGATTTATACTGCCCTGTTCCGCAAGATGCCTTTAAAACTGTCTGCCCCCACGTTTTAAAAAATTTGCCGGAAATGGGGAGTCTTTCAACCACCATTTTAGTTTCAGGGAAATTGGGCCCTTATTTTTCCCTGGACCACAGTTTTGCCCATCAAACCTGTCTGCCCCCACGGGTTTTAAAAAGGGGCCGGAAAAGGGGAGTTTTTTTTAAAACCACCATTTTAGTTTCAGCGGGAAAATAGACTATCCCTGTCCTGACCCAACAGCATGACCCCCAAAAAACCTTATGCCCACAGTTTAAAAAAGTGGGGAAAAAAATGGGTTTTTCAACCCACCTTTTTAGTTTCACGGGGACATTGCCCAGTTTACCTGTCCTGTACCACGCATGCCCCCTAAACCTTTTTTTAAACCCACGATCAAAAAAGTGGCACTTTTGCTTTTTTTTTACAGTGACTTTTCTTTTAGAAAATTTTTTTTTGGTAACTGCCCAATTTGTTTACGAATTTATTTTGGGGAAAGTTTTTTTAAAAAGTTTTACATTATTTTTCATTTTGCTTTTTTTTTCAAGTGTGATAAATCCAAATTTTTCCCACCCCCCCCTTTCCCGTTTTTAAAAAAGGTTTTTTTTACCGTGTAGATTGTTAATTCGTACCCACACCCCAAAAGTAAAAAAAAATGTTTTAATCACCCCCAAAACCTTCTTAGTTGAGAAGACTTTTTTTTCCCTCCTGGTTTCTGAGAGTGTTTTCACCCAAAATCTTTCAATGGTTTCTTTTTTTCCCTCCCAAAACCCTTTTTTTTTTTTTTTTCAGTGATTGGGGGACGGGACCCCCCTGGAGATAAAAATGATGCGACCCCACCCCAAAAAATTTTTAAGCCCTCAAAGGGTTGTGCAATTTTTTGTCCACCCCTGGGGCCCTTTTGGAACTATTTAAACCCTCACAAAAATCATTTTTTTTAAAAAAATTTTTGAAAAATTTTGGAAGCTCTAGGTTGAGAGCCATTTGGGGGCCCGACTCCCCATCTGTTAACACGGTCCAAAGCTGCCAGGGCCGATTTTTAAGTGGGTGCGGGGAGACCCCAGGCTAGGTCTGTCATTTTATTAACCGCAGGTTCGCTGAAAGGCCCCCGGTTTTTTCGTGGGTGGGGTGAGAGCCCGGGCTGGCTTTCCGTCATCTTTTACAGGGTTTAAAAAAAAGCCCTTTATGACGCAAGCAAGGGAAAACCAGTCGTGCTGAAGAGATTTCGGAAGTGTGATTTGGGACCTCCAGCCTTCCTCATTTACACAGTCAAAGACAGGGGTTTAGCGCTTGCCCCCTCCGTTTTTGATTTGCGGCCCAATTTGGGGCTTCATTTGGGGAAAATACTGGTGGTTAACGCTTCTGTTCCCCCCAGGTCCCCCTTTTTCTTGGAATTCTTTTTCTTTTTTTAAATCAACGTGCTGGGGAAAATTGCTCTGTTCTTTGTTCTCTGTCCGTGCTCCATACCCTGTCCTTAAATAATTTTCATCTGGTAAAGTCTTCCTTTTCCCTTCCCTTTTGTACAATTCAGGGGAAAATTTTTTTACCAGCTTTTTTTGTACTTTGAAGTTTTTTAGTATTTTTAATTTTTATTTTAAACACTTTTTTAAAATTTGGAGGAAATCCCACCATGTCTTTGTTTTTTTTTTTTAATTGTTTAAAGGGGTTTGTCTTCAATCCCAGGATTGTTTAGCTATGTTAAAGATTTTTGGCAAACACAAGCCATTTTGCAATATTTTGCCCCTTTAACAGTGTCCTACCCTTTTTCCTTTTTTCTGCCCAGCCCCAAATTCCCCCTTTGGGGACCCAAATTTGACAATTGGGGAAGAAAAAGTCTGTTAGAAAAACATTTTTTTTTAATAGGCCCTGTAGTAACCCTGCATGTAAAGCAAAATGCCCCCAAAAATTAAAAGCTTTGGGCCCCCCCTTGACCCAAAATTTTGAAAATTTTGTGAAAAAACCCCCAAATTGCCCTTTTTTAGAAAAATATTTTTTAAAATAGGACCTGTGTTGTTGTTGAAATTTCAAAGGAAAGGCCCCCCCAAAAAATTTAAAAAAATGCCCTTCTCACCACTTTAAAAATTTTGTGGGGGAAAAAATGCCCCTTTTGAAGGCACATTTCTTTTCCCAAAAGGGGACCTGATTATAGCTTTTATCTCAAAAGCAACATGCCCCCAAAAAAAAAATTAAATAAATATATTTCTCAGCCACAAATTAAAAAATTTGTGTTTGGAAAAATTTGCCATTTAAAAAAGCCACATTTCTGTTCCAAAAGGACCAAAATTTTTATAGCGGTATTCACACCCAAACATGCCCTAAAAACTTTGACAATGCGAAAACTTTAAAGATAAAGGGTAAAAGTAAAGGGGAATTACGGTGTTGTCATGAAAACCTTGCTGTTTTTCCCAGTCTCCTCACAGAAAAACCAGCAAAATGAACTGTTGGGAAAAAAAAGAATAAAAATTGCAGTCAGGAAAAGATCATTTTAAAAAACAATTTTTTTCAAGAGGACCATTTTTTTTGAAGAGGAAAGTGAAGTAGACCGGGGAAAATAATCGGTGACCTTTGGGAAATTTGGGGCCAAACATCATCCCGGGTTCCCTGGGCCCGTTTTATCTTGATTTAAAATCAAAACGATCCCCATTATCTTTGGAAAATTGGTTTCGGTTTTTCTGTAATGACCCCTTCCCCGCTGTGGGTGGGAAAGGGGCCGCTTCAATTAAAGACGTGGCTGGGTGGACAGGACAAACCACCCTATGGGTGGCCGGGGCGAGCTGGGCCCTTCGTCCCCTTTTGGAAACCGAAGTTTTATTGGGTCCCCGGGAACCCCCATGCAAAAAAAATCGGTGTTTTAGACGCAAAATGTCGTGCCCCATGGGGTTTAAGTGGTCTCTGTGTGTTGGGGTGTGTGGCCCCGCATTGCAGCGTTGGTGAGGTTTTGGGAAAAAAAGATTGCCAGGGGGAACCCCCCATTAGGGTTTTTTGGGCCCCCTTGCCTGCTTGCTGCCCGTACGGCTAATTGACACTCTTTGCTTTTCCGTTTGCTGACGTTTTTCCCCCGGGGGACTTTTTTAAAAAGGAATTTGCGCGCAGGGTGTTCAGTTGATCAATCAGCAAAGGGCTCCATTTCCTGGTTTTATTTTCTTTTGGGTGGGTGGGAAGAAAGTGCTGAGTTTTGTTTTTTACCGGGGATTCCCGTGGGGGTGGCCACCCCGTAAAAATGTTGTTTTATTTTTATGGGCCCTTTAAAGCAGGGTCATGTTGGGGAAATGGGCATCCAAGCCCTCATTGTGAGAGGGTGAGCCTTGAAATTTTCCAAAACCTCTGGGGTCGGAGGGGCAATAGCAAACTTATCTTCCTCATCCCTTTTCCCCCCTTTCCCCCTCCAAAATTTGCGCCCCCAAACCCCCTTTCCAAGGCAAGGGGGCGTCGGGGAACGTTGGTTTTCTAGGAATTCCTTCCCCTCCCCGCTTCCTCCGGCACAGCTTCAAAAACAGGGCCCCGAAAATGCCTCAGATGGCACCGGGAGCTGAGGCGCCCCCCTTGCACTAGGGCCCCCGGGCCCCGAAACCCCCTGCCGAATGAAAAAACGAAAAAAAATTTAGAAAATTTCGGGCCTTGGGGGATTTTTTCGGGGGAGAAAGGGTTTCCCTGGGCCGCTCTGGTCCGTCTTCCTCCTCCGTCGCTGGGGGGGGACCTTTTTGTTTTTAGAGTGGGCCAACGATTCGGTTTTTTTTGAAAATAAGATTTAACCCAAAAGCTCTGCTGACAAGGGCATCGTCTCACTGAAACCTTTTGGTTTGGGTTCTTCAAAAAAAGGGAAAGGATGGTGCAGAGCTCTTTTTCAAGCCCTTTCCCCTCCGGGGTCATACAACCCCCAGGTCCCCACCGTGCTTTTTTAGGCCCCAAAGTGCCCCCTTCTTTCTGAGGGAAAAGCTTGCGTTTCTTCCCCCAAACGCTGGGCATGTGGAGGGTTTGGGGGTTTCCCGCCCTTTGCCCCGTCAACAATGAGACGGTTGGGCAGGGGGGCCAAGCTGACGCTTTCAACGCAGGGCCCGGCGGGGCGAAGCAGGGTTTTTTGGGAAGGCCGGGAAGTTCGAAATTTAGCCTCGAGCCTTCTTCAGGGAGGGGAGTCCCGAAAACCCCCGGGTAGGCGTTTAGGGTTTTAAATTTCTGGACGACCCAAGGTTTAAAGACATGTGCCAGGCAAGGGATGGGGCTTCCCCCCTAACCCATCTTTTAAAGGGCGGCCCCCGCAGTTTTTGACCGTTATTTGCACACCCCCTTGCCCGGCACAAGGTTCTTTGTCACCCAAACCAGCGTCCCGGGCTCGTTGCGGGAGGGGCAAAGTCCAACAGCTCCCTTTACCGGGATGTGGAGGGTCTCTCCAAAAAAGTTTAAATTTTATAAAAACCGGGGCCCGGTTTTTTCTGGGCCCCTGTGCCACCCCCGAACCCTTGGGGGAAAAAACCCTGCACCATCCCCGCGGTTTTTTTAAAGAGCGTGCGCCGGGGCCCGAGAGCCACCGTCACCCCCTGAGATATCCACCCAGCTCACCCAAATGAGCTGGCACAAAGATTTTTGCGGCCCTTTTGGCCAGCTTACTAGTCCATGTGTCGGGGGGTGGGAGGATTTTTTCCCGGGCACAGATGCAGACCCCCGCGCCCTTTAAATTTTAGATTGGGAAAAGGTGGCCGGGCCCGGGAAAGGGGCGGTTTTCTGGCCCAAAAAAAATGCCCGTTCGGCATCTGGTTAAAGGGGGAGGCCCAAAGGGGCCATGAGGGGCGGAAAAACCCCTTTTTATCCAAACCGGGGGGAAAGGAACATTTCCAAGGCAAAAGCCTGGCAATGCCGACATTAGGCTTTTGGTTTTGGGGTGGTTTGGGTTAAAAAATGTTTTTTTTTGCTCCCCAAAAATGGAAGGGCAGGGAAGGGGTGGTGCTTGACCCCCCCCCCGGATGTAAGGTGTGCAGGGCGTTTAAACTTGGGGGAAGGAGAAAGGGGGAGGAAGGGGCCCCCTGGGGGTGCTGGTGGGGACTTTGGGGACGGGGAGGGTGAAGGGGAGGTGATTCCCCGATCATGACTCTGGAGACAAGGGGATGCTGAGGAAACGCTTAAGGGGTGGCGGAGGAGGAGGCGGGAGACAGGGGGTTTTTTTCGTGGTTGGAGGGCCCCGGGGTCGGGGTTTTGGCCTTTTTTTGGCCAAGTGTTGCCTTCCCCTTTAAACCCGGGTTTTGCCCGCAAGGTTGGGACTAGACATGTTGGTGGTGGTTAAAACACCTAAAATTCTTGCTCTTTTCTTATGCGGGTTTTCGGGCCCAAAAGGGGGCATATGACATCGTGGGTGAAAACAGAGGTTGCCCCAAAGAAAAGGCCCCGGCTTGGGGGGGGCCTGGACCTTTTTGACGGGGATAAGCGAGGAGCGGGGTTTGCGCCGACCGTGGTGGCGGAATCATATCAGCGGACTTTGTTTTACCCCCTTTCCCTTTTTGGGGGGGGGGAACCCCTATTGCACTACCCCAAACGTCTTTTCCCCCTCGTCCCGTTTATGAAACGCTCGCAAGCAAATTCTGCAAAAAAAGAAACCCCGATGGATCCTTAAAGTTTGTATCATCTTTATAAAATCATCATCAAAAAACGGTGGGCTTCGTCGTCCCGACATTTGCATCCGGAACTGCGGGCTAAAAGCAAGGGGGACTGCAAGGCGTTGCCGAAAACCCCCCGGGATTTTTGCCCATTGACTGGCTTCCTTCTTTCCCCCCTGGGTGGCATTTAGTAAACCCGAGTTTTAAGAGCAGGGAAAATTTATCTTCTTTGCCTCTTGATCTTTTGGGGAACATTTTCCCTTTGACTACCAACCCCATTTTGTTTTCAAAGAGGGGTCTTCAGGAAAAAAGGATTTTTCCACAGTGGTGAGTACCCCGAGTTGACAATTTGGGCTGCCTTCGCTTTTGGTTGGGGCGGTGCTGGGTGATGTGGGTTTAGACAAAGGTGAGCCCTGCTGAGAGGACCCAGGAGGGAAGGGCTGCGGGGGGCAGGGTTTCCCCTTAACCACGAAGAAAAAGTTTTGGGGGACGGGTGTTGTTTTCTGAGATTCACGGGGGCCCCGACCCCGCGGGTGGGGCATGCCTGATGGTCCTTTCAACCGACAAACGGGCTTGCGTGTTGTTTTGCCAGCAAATGGAAGGGAAAACACCCTTTTCGTTACCCTCTTCCCCCTTGTCCCACCCCCTCTTTGCCGCTTACCACCTGCATTTCGCCCCTTTTTTTCAGAAAGATAACTTTTTGAGAGGGTAGGGGAAAGGTTTTTGGGAACGTCTCTTTTTAAAAAGGACGGAAAATCCCCGGGCTTTTCTCAAATTCCTAAATCAAAACAAAATTGTGTTTTGAAATTTAATTTGAAGGTGGCGCTATAAAACAAATTGGACTGGGTAAAAGTGAAAAAAAACCCGTATCTAAAAATTTTTAAAAGGATAATAAAAGGTATTTTTGGCCCTATCAATTAAACCTTTGTGGTGACTACCCCCAATTGCTGTTTTGAAATTTAAAGCAAGGTGGCTCAAATAAAACAAGATGGACGGGGCAAAAGTGCAAAAAAAAAAAATATCTGAAAGGGATATGGATAATAAAAAGGTATTTTTGGCACCATAAATTAACCGGGTGGTGCCCTCACAATTGCTGTTTTAAAATTTTAACTGCAAGGTGGCTCTATCAAAAAATCGGGATTTGGCCCAAAAGTGAAAAAAACCCCGTCCTGAAAGTACACGGAAAATAAAAGGTATTTTTGGCACCTATAAAACCTGTGGGGGCTACACAATTGCTTTTTTGGGAAATTTAATGAAAGGTGGTCAAATCAAAAAAATCGGGAAACGGGGGGGGCAAAAGTGAAAAAAACAGGGTTTTAATCTGAAAATTATGGATTTTAAAAGGGTATTTTTGGCACCTATCAACTGTGGTAAATACACAATTGCGGGAAATTCAAATTTAACTGCAAGGTACCTCAAATCAACAAAGCTGGACTAGGAAAATTTGAAAAAAAACAGTATTTGAAATGTATACGGTTTAATTTAAAAGGAATTTTTGGCACCTATAAAACCCTGTGGGGGGCCTACAAAAATTGCTGGATTCAAATTTTAATGAAAGGGTTTCCCTCTATAAAAAAGCGGGAAACGGGGAAAAATTTGAAAAAAAAACACCTATCTGAAATGTATACTGTAATCAAAGGGGAGTTTGAAATTTAAAAAAATTTAGACCGGGCAGTTATTAAAAAAAGATCTGTATCCAAATTTTTAAGTTCAGGTCCCCAAATATAAAATTTTAATATTTAACAGTAAAGTGTTAAAAATTTAAAAATATTGAAATGAAATGTCTGCAATACAATATTCAGTATTTTTTTAAAGAGCTTGTCTGGGGTTCCCCCCCAGGGCCCCCCCCTTGCTCCCCCCCCGTGACTTTACAGTGGTGGGATGCCCCTTTTAAAAATTTTCTCTGCCAAACTACCAAAAAATCGGGAAAATTTCTCTGTTTCTAAATGGGGGTTCTAAGGATCAAAAGCAAAAAGTAGAGGGGTCTCTGTGAACAATGGGAATTATTTCGCTGAGCTTTTTGCAAAAGAGGCAGAGCCCCACGTCTTATGCTTTGAGATAGGGAGACACATTTGTTCATAAACAGGAAGGGCTGTTTAGGAAAAAACGAGGTCATGTGTTTTTTCCGGGCCTTTTTCGCGGGCCTTAAAATCCCAGTCAGGGATTTTCGCACACACATCTCACCCTGCTCTATTCTGTAAGCTGATTTGTGGCCCCAAAATGACGGGGAAGCCCCGAAAATGGAGCGATATTAAATGATTATGCAAGTTTTTTTAAATAAATTATCGGGGTGATCAAAAAACCCGGGATAAAACGTAAAAAAACCGTCCC
This sequence comes from Phyllomedusa bahiana, assembly GCA_025379985.1. Classification (NCBI taxonomy): domain Eukaryota; kingdom Metazoa; phylum Chordata; class Amphibia; order Anura; family Hylidae; genus Phyllomedusa; species Phyllomedusa bahiana. The sequence continues at coordinate 37,886 of JAODAL010021498.1, read as the reverse complement.
AAATTTTAACTTTGTCGTTAAAAATCGTAAACACAATTTGTGGTGATAAAGATTTAAAAAAAAAAAAAAATTTAGAATTTAAAATTTTTTTATCATTTTTTTCTCCCTAAAAGCAAATTTTTAAAAAAAAGACACATCAAAAGTTTTTTATTACTTGGGTTTTTTGATTTTGGGAAACAGGGGAAGGCGCCAAAGGGGTAATGCTTAGGGAAACCCTTTTATGTTTGTCAGGAAGAGGTCCAAAGATACACCTGCCTTCAGCATCTAGGACTGGACACAGTTAATGTGACTGGAGCATCTTAGCAGTTATGCAAGAGGAGGGAACTCCTCCCAACTCCTGATGAGGGTTCCAAGGCCTGCCATCTTACTGCCCCTTTTTACCCCCTTTGGAGGCGGGTAAAATGGAGAGCCAAAAAATGCCCACTTTGCTGCCTTAAAATTTTAATTGGTGATGAATTGGGGTATGTGTTCAATTATCCTAGGAGGACTAAAATTACAAGTAAAAAAAAAAAAATTAAGAAAAACAGATGAAAAGTTTAAAATACCCCTTTTCCCTATTTTACGATAAAAAAAAAAAAAACAAAAAAAAAAATTTTAAACAAAAAATTTAAATATCGCTGCATCTTTTAAAAATTGGTCTTTTAAAAGTGAAACCCTTAAATATTCCTTCACAGTAAAAACCCAATATAAAGAAAAAATTGGGGAAAAAAAATTGTGTATTTTTCTTTTTTTTTGCTTTGCCTGCTAAATTGAAATGAAAAGTGATCAAAAAGTCGAGGGAATCTGTGGATTGTGCCAATGAAAGCACACTTCAGTCAAAGAAAACAAGCCGTCATAAAGGTCCGTAGACAGAAAAACTAAAAAAAAAATTTGTCTCAGAAAATAGCACTGCAAAACAAATAAAAAAAATCATTGAAATTGTAAAAATATCATGTTATTTATACCGCACCTCGTCCACCTCGTCCGCCCGTCCGCCCGGGAACCGCCTGTTTCTCTGCGCGCCCGTTGTAAGACGGCCGCGTAGAGGCAGTCAGCAGCGGCACGCACTCGCTGTGCAGCTGCTGGTACAGGGAGGAGGCAGGGCGGATCCGTCCTGCCTCCTCCCCTGTATTTATCAGCGAAATGAGCGCTAAAACATTCACCCGCGTGGACCCCGGGGGGGGCCAAACCTTCACCAAAGGCCCCTTTCGACGGGTGGGTGGAAGCGCCGTGGTGACGGGAAAGCCCGGGTTACACTGAAACGGCTCCCGGGCCTGGACCGCTTTCAGGGTTTTGTTGGGGTTTAGTAAGTTTTTTTTTTTTTGATTATCATTAGCTATAGGGGGGGGGCTTTTTTGGCTAAAAGGGGGTGTTACTAGGGTACAGGGGGTACCCATTTGGGGCTACAGGGGCAAGGCTTTCTATCTGGTTCAGGGGCCAAATATATGATACAGGGGGACTAGGCAAATATCTGGCTACAGGGGAAAATTTTATGACTAAAAGGGGGCCAAGGGTTACTATTTGGCTACAGGGGCAAAAATATTTGACTAAAGGGGGATTGGGGTACTTTTTTGGGGACAAAGGGGGAACTATATGGGCTACAGGAGGGTAAAGCTACTATCTGGTACAGGGGCAACTTTTATGACTACAAGGGGGCAAGGCTTTCTATCCCGGCCAAAAAAAGGGGGCAGCCCATATGAATAAGGGGAAAAAGGCTACTATCTCCCCATAGGGGCAACTATATGACTAAAGGGGGGGGAAAAGGGTACTATCCGGTTCAGGGGCAACTATTTGATTTCAGGGGGGAAAAGGGTACAAAATTTGGGTACCTTTTGGGGCTATATGACTACAGGGGACAAGGCTACTATTGGGGTACAGGGGCAAAATATATGGGAAAACAAGGGGGGAAGGCTACTATCTGGCTAGGGGGGCAAATATATGAATAAGGGGGGCTAGGGGTACTATTGGCTACAGGGGCTTTCTATATGATACAGGGGGCAAAGGGTACTATCTGGCTTTAAGGGGGGGAGGGAAAATGACTTTCAGGGGACAAGGCTACTATTCGGCTACAGGGGAAACTTTATGCTACAGGGGACTAGGCTACTATCTGGCTACAGGGGCTTTCTATATGACTTTCCCGGGGGAAGGGCTACTTTCGGGGTTCCCGGGGCAACTATTTTGACTACCCGGGGGCAAGGGTCTATCTGGCCAAGAGGGCCCAGGTACTATCTGGCCATGGGGGCAAAATATCTGGAAAAGCGGGCTAGGCTACTATTGGCCAAGGGGGCTAAATACCCCGGGCCCCAGGGGGGCTATACCGGCTTTCAGGAGGGGGATAAAAGGCCCACAGGGGGGTAAATTTCATGGTACAGGGACTACTATCTGGAAATTTTGGGGGGAACTAAATTTTGGCTTGGGGGTATTTTCATGGCTTTCAGGGGGTACTAAACTTTGGGTTTCGGGTTTGGGGTTTTTCACGGTACAGGGGGCTGCTATCTGGCTAAAGGGGGTGCTATCTGCTACAGGGGGAATTTAAAAAGGCTGGTAAGGGGGGGAAATAACTCCTACGGGGCCCTATTTTACATAATGGGTTTATATTTATTTATTGGGGGGGGGCCTTTTTTTAACTTCCTATCCGCCCCAAAAAGGGAATTTAGATAAACCCACCCATTTGGGGGGCTATAGGTTTTTTTCCACCTAATGAGGGGGGTTTTACACCTACTTTATTGAGGACTACCTTCTAGGGGTTTTGGGAAATGTTCCTTTTGGGACCCTTTTTCGGTTTTGGGAACCCGGGGGGTTAAATTTTTACCCCTTTGGTTTTCTATAGATTTTGGGGGTTTTTACAGAGATTGGGAAATTTGGGAGAGAAATGCTGATAAAATTTAGGGTTTAAGATGTTTGTTTTTTTAAAATCTACAGCGAAGACTTGTGGCCGGGAGAAGACGTTTATGGCGTCTGGGGGCGAGGGATACGAAAGAAGAGAAAAGAACAATCTTCGGGTCCCTTCCTGTAAGTGCCTGGAATTTAAATTTACTTTTAATGCTTATATGTCGCAAGCCTGTGTTTCTGCAGGTATCCCCTACTGTTTTGGTCATTTTATAACGATAATATTGGGTTGTACTGAAATGGCTTATATTCGTAATTTGGTTTTGGTTTTAATTATTCATACTATGTGGTGGTGTAGTTGTCATGGTGTGGGGTTTTTTTTGTCACTATGTGGTGTTGTATGTGGTTATAGTTTTTAGTTTTTTTTTTGGGGACTATGTGTGGTGATATTGGTTTTCATTGTGTGGCCCGTACTATTGGTCCATGTGCTGGGGGATTTGTGGTTTAGTAAAGGGCACGGGGACTTTTAGCCCCGGGGTTCGGTTTTAAAGTAGCAATTTTTTTTCGGTAAAAAGTTGCTATTGCCCTTTTTTTACGTTTGCACAATTTTGTTAAAAAATTTTCGTAAAATATTGGCTTTGGTTTATGTGATTTCTTTTTGTTGCACTGTGGTGCTTTTGTTACGTTGGGGGCCCAAATTTTTACCCGCCATGAGTGCAAATTTTGCCCAGAAACAGCCCCCGGTGCCAAATTTTTATCATTTTTTTAATCTTGCATTGCAAGAGCCATAACTTTTTTTAATCAATATAGCTGTACAAGGGCTTGTTTGCTGCTGATGTATTTTTTAAATGCACCATTTTGGGGTACATAAAATGTATTGAAAAACTTTTATTCATTTTTGAAATAAACAAAGAACAATTCTTTTTGGTATTTTTTTCAAGGTGGTCACCTTGTGGTATAAATGGCATATTAATTTAATTCTGCAGTCCGATATCATTAAACAACTTTTACTATGTTTTTTGGAAGGTAACATAAGTAAAAATCACCAACTATTTTTTTTCTGTGTGCTATGAATGATATATTAACTTTATTTTGAAGGTTAATGCAATTGTAGCAATACAGAATTTATATAGTGCTTTTATGTTTTACTAATTTTGCATAATAAAACCAATATTTAAAAAAAAACCTCTGTGTTCTGGTAGTGCCTTAACTGTAATTTTTCTACCAATATAACCCTGTGAGCTTTTTTATCTGCTGTTGTGAAAGTGTGTAAATTGGGTGAAAGAGAATTGTGAGTGGACAAATGGCACCAATTTGACTAAACAACATGGAAATTATGGCGAACCATGTGCTATTGATGTGAGAGGTGAACGTCAGCTACAGAGGTGCCCAAGAGTGGACCAACATGCTACAGTGAAGCAGCTCACTGCCAAAATGAACCAGGGGGCTACCAGATATGTGTCTAAAACAACAATTAAGTGAAAACTACTGCACATGGGGCTCCAAAGCAGACGGATGGTAAGTGCATCTCTGTTAATGGAGTTGCATGTGAAAGAGGACGAAGCAGGGGGGAGGTATGGGGTGACTATGGTGGCAGCACCCCAATTGCGCTCGCCCATTGCCAGGAGCAGTCACCCTCACCCCCAGGTTTCACTGGATGTTGGTGGGTCATGCAGGAAATATCATTGGACAAAAGCCCAGCAAAAAATTGATGAAAGAACATAAACTGCTGGTGGTAGTGGTACAATCTGGATAATGTTTTGGTCCGAAATGCTTTGGCCTGACATGTGCATATCATCCCATGAACAAAAGCAAATGACCTTGCGAAGGTGCTGGTGGAAGCTGGTAAGATTGTGTCATTATCCACAGTGAATAAAGTATTGTATCAACATGGGCTGAAAGGCCACTCTGCCAGGAAGAACCCATTACTCCAAAAGAAACATATAAAAGCCAGATTAATGTTTCCAAATGCACATAGGAACAAAGACCTACATTTTTGGAGACATATCCTGTGGTCTTACAAAACTGTTTGACCATAATGACCATAGTTAAGTTTGGAGGATAAAGGGAGAAGCTTGGAAGCCTAAGAACACCATCCCAAATGTGAAACACGGGGATGGCAACATCATGTTGTGGTGTTGTTTTGCTGCCGGAGGGACTGGTGCACTTCACAAAATAGATGACATCATGAGGAAAGAAGATGAAGTAATATCTCAAGACATCAAGACATTAGGTCTTCCAAATGTAAAATGACCCGAAGCATACTGCCAAACTGGTTACAAAGTGGCTTAATTATAACCAAGTCAATGTTTTGGAGTGGCCATCACAAAGCCCTGATCTCAATCCTATTGAAAATTGATGGGCAAAGCTGAAAAGGCAGGTGCGAGCAAGACGACCTACAAACATGGCTCAGTTCTGTCAGAAGGAATGGACCAAAATTCCTACAAACGATTGTGAGAAGCTTGTGGAAGGATATCCAAAACATTTGTCCCAAGTCATACAGTTTAAGGGCAATGCTACCAAATACTAATGAAATGTATGTATACTTTTCATTTTGTAGAAAGTAATAAAAATGCCTTAAAATAAATAATTTTGGTAATCCTAATTGACCTAAAACAGGTAATGTTATATAAAAATATGCATATGTGTCTTTTTATGTATGTAAACTTCTGATTTCAACTGTACACCAATATATGCTGATTGCCTTCCATATGGCAAATGGGATCTTCTAGTGAGACTATACAACATGTCACATGGCTAGAAAAGTCTTAAGTTGCGTTCACACAGCCGCGAGTGGTGGGGAGGGGGTTGGCTTTTCTCTGTGATGAGTGGAGAAAAGCGCTCCCCCTTCACATTGGCTTGCACAGATTCCGTCCGAAAACTGGACGGAAGACTGTGCAAGCACAATGTTTTTCAGACGGACGGCGGTTTGAAAAACCGCCGAGTGGAAAATCCGTGCAGTGAGGACTGCTGCACAGGTTTTCTATAGAGCCCCATTGTGCTCATTTTCGGCCGTTTTTTCAGGCGGTCTGCAAAGCCCCCAACCACCTGAAAAACCGTCCGAAAACCCGTGCAGTGGGGACATGCCCTTACATTATGAAATCAGTTGTAAAAGCATACGCAAGATTTCCAATTACTAACCTGGATCCCTGTTTCCCAGTTTTGAACCCAATTGAGCATCTGTGGGACCAAATTTTGTGTTTACTCGATGGATCCTCCCCCATGCTCCCTCCAGCAGCTGTGGGATGCGTCAGCATGGCTCCAGACACCTGTGACAACTTACCAGGATCTTATTAAGTCATTACCACATGTGATTCGACCATCTAATGGGTTAGACAGCACTTTCTTGGAGGCAGGGAATTCACTTTGTTAAACAGTACATAGCAGAGAAAGGGAGGCATTGCTGACCTTTCTAACTTCTTCCAGTCTCTGCTATGTGGCCGGGCCATGCTTTATCATGTATGTATACATATATGTTGGCTTGGCTATCCATGTATGATAAAGCATGGCACGGCCACATAGCAGACACTGAAAGAAGTTAGAGAGACCAGCAATGCCTCCCTTTATCACCTATGCACTGTAAGTGAAGGCCCTGCCTCCAAGAAAGTGCTGTCTAACCCATTAGACTAAAAAGGAAAAGGTTTGCTGTTCACAATACACGCCTCACACCAGTGTCTTACTCAGTTCAACCTTTAGGAATGCCCAATTCATATTAGTACACTGGATCTACAGAACAATTAATTCATGTGATGTTTACCAGAAGGAGGTAGAAACATAATTGATTTCTGCCTATTATCTCTCATTCTTTTGAGACCATGAGCCATCACTTATTGTCATCTATACTACTTGATCTTCCTGAGACCCATACTTTATGGCAGCTTGCTGATACAGTATGTGTCACGTAGGAAAGTAGATGTGTGTTGACCATGCCACGTGGTGAGGCAACCCAACAGTTGATTTGTGTTGTCAATGTGGCTACATCATATTTGTACTGCCCTCGAGTGTCTTTTGTCCACACAATGTGCCACTCAGAGCTTTGTGGTTGAATGACTTGCATTATCACACGTCTAAGGTTTGTGTGTACCCACTGTTTATATTTCCATGATGGCTACTGAGCAATTCCTCTTCAAATCAAGCAGTGTCATATTAGAGTGCCTATGTCCTATCAGTGGAGATGATTCTTGGGGATAACCAGTGGAATTGTTTATCAGTGTCCACTAGTGGAGTTGGTTCTTTAAGACCCACCAGTTGAGTTGATTCTTGGGGCCCACCAGTGTAGTTGATACTTGGGGCCAACTACTGGAATTGTTTATTGGGGCCCACCAGTGGAATTCGTTATTTAAGACACACAAATGGAGTTGATTCTTGAGGAACCCAGTGAAGTTGTTTATTGGGACCCACCAATAGAGTTAACTCTCGGGGCCTATCAGTGGGGCCCATTCTACAGTCATAGTAAATGTCTGCATATACTACACATAACTCTTGCTTTTTCCTTTTTTTTCTTTGCTATTCTCAAGGGTCGACCATGTCCAGGGGGGCCACTGGGTATTTTGATTGTTTCCATGTAGGCCTGTCTGAGCCAACAGTCAAGTTACATGTATCCATTCTTTCACTGATATAATATGTTTTATGGCATGACAATTGGTGATTAACATATAAAAAATTGTTTTAGTGTGGATCATCAACTTTGTTTAGACTGAAAAATAATTATGCTCAGTAACAGGTGAATCATGACCATAGATCACGATTGTAGATGGAACTTCAGTAATGACATATCTAGGCTTAGTGCTGCATATATGGCTCTGGATATATAGCACTACAAAACCTGCATGAACAGAGCCTTAACCCCTTCATTACGCATAAGGTAACTGAATTTCATACAGCTGGAATGGGAGTATGGAGCAGACTCACAGACTGAGTCTGTCCCATATCCGGTGTGTGCCAGCTGTTTAGCTGCCAATGGGATAGGGGACTCTGATCCGGGTCATCTAACCAATCAGTTGCTGCGGTCAATGTAACTGCAGCATCTAAATGGTTAAAAAATGCTGCATCACTCAATGGCAGCCCTGGATTGGCCACCTCACTATCAGATTGTGGATTGTTGACCAGTTGTAATAGTAGCTGGCAGCCTCATGAAGGCCTCCAGTCCTGCCATCTTAGTAAAGTGTGTTATAGGAGAGCCATCTTAAGCCACAGTCACATGTACATCAAAGGTTTAGTTTGGAGTGTCCATGGCTGATTTTGTAAAAACTAGCGAAAAAAATAGCACAGTATGCAGAATTATTTTTTCTTTTTCAAAGAGCTTTATTGAAAGAAAAACAGTTTACATGAGAAATAACCGGAATGTCTGGTACATATAGAAATCAATAATTAAGAAACATTTTTCCCACATAAAGATAACATGGAGTATAGGGTAGAATGTCAAAAAACATTAAGACTGATTGGCACATGTGATATTGGTATAAAAAATGAAAAACTAAAGAGGAGAAACTAATGGCCTTAAAACATAACTTTTAATATATCAATGATTATAAAAAACACATATCAGTACAGACGCGGTAGTCTAAATTACAAGAAGAGTAAAAAAAACTCCAATAATAAGGCGCACATGTGGGACAAAGACTGAAAAGTATCCCTATGAAGCCCTAGGTGAGCTATTACGCCCTAGCCTAAATAAACAGGAAAATCGTCCCAATAAGGGCGGTCCTGACAGGAGCCTGACCCTGCAAAAGCACTTACCCTAAAGAAAACTATCCTATGGCTCCTATCCCAACATGTTTCGATCCACCAAGGATCACATGAGGGGGTGATAAGGAGCAAAGACCAACAGGCAAAAAAGATTGTGCAGCAGGAATTATGGCTGGTGCACAAACAAGAAAGGACCTCAAAAAGTGTACAATTTATACTCAGGGGACCCCAAACAATTCAGCAAAACGAATATAAGGGGGACCGTGATTAAAAAGCGCAAGATGGGATCAGGCATTGATTACCAAGGAAGATCCTGCAGAGGGGTAGGCAGGAAAAACCCCCTTAAGGGTGTCCCACAGGGCCGAGTAAAGGAGTAACCGGAATTTCGGGAAAATGGGGTTCCCACTAATGTTTTTGAATTTTACATGTTTTCTTGTGAATAGGCTATACTGTGCTTTGTAAATTAAGTAAGTACGTGTAGGGCCCCAGCCAAGGGTTAACTTTTTTTAACCCACCTACAGCCAGGATTTTGGGGGGTGGAGAGGGGGGAGAACAGGATGTAAGAACCAGGGAGGCGTGCACCCATTTGGCGGAGGAGCTGGTGAAGATTTGAAAGAAGCAGAAGAGAGATTGCTGAAAAAAAAGAGGGAGATACTAAGCGGTGTAGACCCTTTTTGTAAGAAGGAAAAAAAAATGTGTTGTCCTGATCTGCACTGGAAGGAACTACCTCCATAAAGTTTAGTATTTGCATTTCTATCTGATGGTATCATTTTTATCCACTCAACCTCCATTACAAATTCTGGCGTCCAGAACAGGATTCAAATTACTTCTGTGCCTTTGGAAGATTTTATTTTTGCACCAGTGTAACGTAAAACCTTGGGGAGGTAACAGAACTGACCAGGTATACTAACCCCTTTAGCAATGTTAAAAGGGATGGGACAGCCCACATAGTGGGTTTGTGCTGCAGCACAAAGTATCCACTAAAAATTTCTCTCTCCCCAGTATCCAGACGCAGTTTCAAAATTTTAAAAGAGATGGCTAAAAAGGGTTATGACTGGGGGGGCCACCTCAAGAGCCAATTAATTGTGATATCCCGTGAGGCTGAAATTTCATAAAGGTGCAAAAGATTACCTTTAAAGGGGGGGGGCCCTGAACCTTCCTGCACAGGATAGTTACACAGGTGCACGATACAAACAAAGGATGTCACAAAAAAATTGCACTCAAGGGGAAACTGTAAAGGCTTTGCGGTGTTATGTAAAGAGGTAAAGGAGCTAAAACAACCCCAATCAAGGGGGACTATGTGGACCTTTGGAGAAACTTTCCCATACCGTTCTAGAGTAATAAGACCCGGGAGAAGGTCCAGACCAATTTGATTCACTAGGCCACCTATATCAGGAAGTGAAAGGAAGTGGCCACATTGAACGAAAGGGAGATTTTTAAAACGGGGAAACTCCTCAGGGCAAGGGCCACCCCTAGGAGCCAAAGGGGAGAAAGGGGGCCAAAAACCCCCAATTGGGGGCACGATATGGGGGAACCCCCCATTTATCCCTAGGATTGATGGCATCGCTTTTGCAGCAACTTACACGGGGCCCAAAGTGCCCACAACCAGTTGCCACAGTATGACCGCACTAAAACAGATCATGAGGGGACCCCCCTCTAATAATGAACTAAACATTATTGCCAGTAATGGTCAAGTTGTCCCCAAGTGGGCTGCTGGGAACTATGTCAAGTTTGGAAAATAACTTACCCACAAGGCCCTTATTGTTGTAAAATGTGGAGGACGTGACCTCCCCCTGTGATGTTGGGAATGAAGTGTTTCAGAACTGATTGGGAAGCATAGAGATCTTTCCCGATCTTTAAGGAAATTTTCCCCCTTGTCCCCCCTAAACAAAAGACGGGACCATGGAACAAAGGTGGGCCTCAAGAAACAAACTATCAATTCATTGAATACAAGAAGGAAAGGGCCAAATGTAATGCCGATGCACTACCCAGAGTAACCCCATGTGGTGACAGTCCGTTGAAATGCGGGAAGAAATTGAGAGCCATTTCACTCACACTTTATCTGTCAGAATCCCGATATACACCCCCCAGGGAAAGATCCAAATCAACCCAACATTTGCTATCCATCGAGAATTTTTGATGGAATGCCATCCGAGAGAAAGAAACTTTGAAAACTCTGTATGCTATGCAGCGTCCCCATCCACATTTACCACGTAAAACGCCGAAGTAAAACAAACTGAAAGCCTAGGAGGCAGGGGAAAAATTATTTTACCACGAAGTTTCTGGTGGGAAAAAAAAAGGGGGGGGGGGGGGGGGGGAAAAAAGGGGAAAAAAAAGATGACTATTCGAGAGCATTTTTACTGGGTTGGGTGGGAATGATATTGAACCTGGTGCCGAAAATGTATCCCTTTTTACCCCAAGCCCAAGAGAAGGGATGGAACAGAAAAATCCTCTGCATCCCATTGAACATTCGCCCAGTAGAACGGTGGCACTTGTCTGTCAAACTGCAACCGTAGGTCTGGACAAAAATGCTTTGACCCTGGTGGACATTAAACCAAATTAGTTTCGTAGTTCCTGTAAAAGATGTACTGCCAAAATACTAGAAGCTTCTGGAAGAATTTTGTATGGCCCTATGGTTACCCCGAACGATCTTAAAACCAAGGCCCTGCTTTTTAGTCGCCCTTTTCAAGAACTTTGTTCTTTTTATGGTTGCAAAAAGATTCGAACTAAGCGTACACCCAATGTAATGGACTTTAAAGAAAGAAAAAGACATCATGTATGCTGAAAATGTCCCCCCCTGAAAGAAGTAAATTGGGCCCGACTTCTGCAAAGTCACCTACCTTTTAAAAAACACTACTCAGTGTTTTACCGGGAAAACCCCATACTATTTGATGTTGGAAAGGGAAGGGGGGCTACCTGCAGATGTTAGGTGAAACTTCCACGGAGAACAAAGTCCCCTACCCAAAATTTTGATTGGGGAATGACCATCAGAGGAGAATGAGAAGCCAAGGGAAAAGTGGAGAACAGAATGAAAATTGCCATGAAAGGCAGGGAAAACAATTTTAAAGCTACTGCTAAGGGCCAAACCTCTACAGATTGGGGACAGAGTTTTATGAAGAAAATCATCGCCAGCAAATTGGATGTCATGGGAGTCCATTCCATAACAATTAAACTATTCCATACCCCGGGTACAAGGACAAATCTTAGAAATCTGACAAAAAAAAAAGTGTGCATCGAAACCAGATTAAACTCAAACCCCAGAAGGGGCCGGACCCGAAAATTGTACTCCTGGAGGAAAAGAGAAAGTAAGCCAAAAGAAAATAGGTCCAGGTCTCCATTTGTTTGGCCATATTTCCCCTTTGACCCTTTTTTGTACCACAACCGTAAGAGAGAACAAGAACTTCCATAGAACTCTCCTGTTTCAATTGGGGCAGAACGGACAACCCCAAAAGTCGGTTACCGCAGGTATAGGGAATGGGCTACCGGCAAGAGGGCAAATTGTTTTGATTGACTTTTGGGATTAGGGTTTAAGTGTTAGTTGGTTGGCTAAATCAAGTTGAACCCCAAATGCCAAATAAGACTTGAATCAAAAACCCCCTTTGAAGAATTACCAAATTTAAAAAAGGTTCTGTTTGCGTTTTTTGTTTTTTTCTTTTCTCGTTACGGACAGAGATACCCCTCAACCAAACCGTTTTGCAAGGATGTCATAAATTAAACTGTAACGTTTTCTTAAGGGGGTTGATGCGCGGGGGCCTGCAGTTTTGGGGAGACTGTGGATCCCACTAATTGTTGAAGTTTTACAGTTTTTCTTGTGAATATGGCTAACGTGCTTTGTAAAGTTAAGTAATTACTGTGTAGGGGTCCCACCCAAAGGGTTAACTTTTTGTCCCCCCTACACCAAGGGCATCTGGGGGGGGGAGAGGGGAGAGGGAAAAGTGTGAAGAGAGCCCGGGAGGGGGTGCATGCCATGTGGCCAGGGAGCTGGTGAGAGATGTGCAAGAACCAAAAAGATTGCTAGAAAAAAAAGGGGGGAAAGACTAAGCGGGGGTAGACCCGTTTTTAAGAAGGAAAGAAAAATGCTGGTACCCGATTGCACTGTGAAGGAACTACCTTCCCGTAAAGTTATGTATTTTTTCATCTTCATCTGACTGGTACTCTTTTTTCCACACTCCCCCATTTCACATAGAAATCAAAAAATTTGAAACATTTTTTTCCCCAAAAAGAAAACATGGAGTATAGGGTAGAATGTCAAAAAACAAAAACGATTTGGCACTGTATAGGTAAAAAACGTTCTATATTCAGCCATTTAAAGAAAAGGAATTACAACAGCTATGTATCATTCAAAAAAAGAAGACTGATAGGAGTACTACTAATGGATTATACCTAAATAAAGCTAACATAAAAGTACCTTAATTTTAGTAAAAATAAAAAAAAAAAAAATATGGAAAAGCTTTACAAATTTGCGTGAGCCTTTTTTTTTCCCAAAACACTATATGAAAATGAAGGGGCACCTGATTGGTTGTAGTGCATCAAAGTGAGTTTAACCGAAGTTTCATGATTGGTCCTTGTGCTTTAATTTTGTAAGAAAATTTTGGGCCAAACAATCATTTCTTTGTGAAAAATATCAAAATTTGTGAACAAATTTTAAAATTTTCAATTTTTTTTAAAATACAAAATGTCTGCGTTTAAGACAGATAGTTTTTTTCCCCCAAAAAAGTTTTTAAAAACAGCACTACCAATCCCACTCAGATTGATTTAATTTATTACATTTTTAAATTTTTTTTTTAAGACTTTAGGGGCCTTAGAAATTTAGTAGTAATTTTTTACATTTTCAAGAATATTTGCAACATACATTTTTTTAGGGACCAGTGCAGCACTGACATGGGTTTGAGGGGTCTGCATGTTAGATACTCCTATAAATGAAATAATCTAAGACACTACATCCCTTAAAGTATTTACAACATTGTTTAGGATGTTTGTTAATTCTTTAGGTATTTCACAGAAATTAAAACAAAGTGCAGGTGAAATTTCAAAATTTCACTTTTTTCCAGATTTTTTGTTTTTTTTCCAGTATTTACAGGAATGCCGTAGATGTGACCTGAGAAATTAAACTTAACATTGAATCCCCAGATTTTTCCGTTTTAGAGATATCCCATATGTGGTCCTAGTGTGCTATTTAGCTCAACCACAAGTCTCAGAATAGGAGCACCTACTGGACTTTGGGGTCACATTTTCAATACGATTTTATTTAGGCGCCATTTCAGATTTACAGACACCCTAAGGTACTAAAACTTAATAAACACCCCTCAGAAGACCCCATATTGAAAACTAAACCCGTTAACCCCTTCTCGACATTGGGCGTATGCATATGTCCTAGCGGGAAGTGACTTCCCGCAAATGGACGTATGCAAACGGCCTGGCGATCGTGCGGGCTTACAGGCAAGCCGCGCACATGGAACCAGTGGTAAACTACTGCTGGCTCAATTCCACATCACCCCCGGACGTCATGGTCGCAATAATGAAGCTGCAGGCAGGAGGAGTGAGCTCTTGCTGCCTGCGATCCGGGTAGTCCCGGGTAGTCTGGTGACGTCACCATGCCCACAATGCATTGTGGGCATGGTGATCCGCAGTTACCATGGCGACCAGTTCACAGCAGCAATGCTGTGTACAGGTCTACCATTGTAACAGCAATCTGACCATTGCTGTTACAAATCCTCACTGGGGAGATGTGAAAAAAATGTGAAAAAGTAAAAAAAAAGTAAAAAAAGTAAAACACAAAATTAAAACACGCACACCACCCTTTTCCCCTTTACAAACGCCAATCGCCCCAAAAAAGATCAAAAATAAATAAAATACCCATATTTGGTATCGCCGCATGTGTAACGACCCACCCAATAAACCTATCACATTAATTAACCCATACGGTGAACGCCGTAAAAATAAAAAAACAATCACAGAATTGAGATTTTTGTTCCTCCTGCAGCACATAAAATGGAATAAAAAGCGATCAAAAACTCATATAAACGCCAAATTACCAATGTACCAATTAAAACTTCAGTTCATCCCGTAAAAAAAAGTCCTTACACAGCTCTGTATACAGAAAAATAAACAAGTTATGGGAATCAGAAGACAGCGATGCGTAAGTATTGTTTTACACAATAAAACACTTTTTTTTTTTTTAAAGTGCTTCAGAATAAAAAAAAAATATATAAACTGGGTATCGCCATTATCATATCGATCCAGAGAATAAAGATAACTGGTCATGAATACTGCACGGTGAGCCCTCTTAAAAAAAAAAAACACTACTAGAATTGCAGTATTTTCTTCACCCTGTCTTCTAAAAAACAGATTTAAAACTGATAATAAAGTCTTGTCCCCTCAAAAATAATACCAATAAAAACATCAACTCATCCTCCAAGAAACAAGCCCCTACACAGCTCCATACACAGAAAAATAAAAAAAAGTTATGGCTCTCAGACTATGATGATGCAAAAACGTGTTTTCCTTTTTGAATAAAAGTGTTTTTATTGTGTAAAAGCAGTAAAACATATACAAATTGGGTATCTCTGTAATCGTATCAACCTGCTGCACGGAGATCGCTGTAAAAAATAAAAATAAAAAACACTTCCAGGAATGCTGTATTTTATTCAAAATGCCCCACAAAAACCTTAATAAAAAGTGATGAAAGCGTACCCCATAATGGTACTAATAAAAACATCAACTCATCCCGCAAAAAACAAGCCCATAATCAGCTCTGTATACAGAAAACTGAAAAAGTTATGGCTATCGGAATAGGACAAAATAAAAAAGTAATTTTTTATAGACCTATTTCTATTGTGTAAAAGTAATAAAACATAAAAAAACTATATAAAATTTATATCATTGCAATTGTACCAACCCCCATAATAAAGTTATCATGTCATTTACACTGCACGGCAAACGCTGTAAAATTGAAGCCCAAAAAACAATGGCGGAATTGCGTTTTCCACCCCCCCCACACCCCACATTTTCATGGCCCAATGCAAAAAAAAAAACTATGGAATACCTGTGCACCCAAAATGCACAATACACCCCTAGATGAGATCCCTGAGGGGTGTTGAATCCAAAATGGGGCGACTTCTTGAAGGTTTCACCTGTTCTGGTACTTTGGGGGCTTTGCAAATGCAACATGACCCCACCAAAATCTGTGTTCCAAATGCCAAATAACACTCCCTCCCTTAGATGCCCTGCCAGGCGCCCAAACAGCAGTTTACACCCACATGTAGGGTATTGCCGAACTTGGAAGAAATTTCATAACAAAATTTTGGGTGCTTTTTTACCAGGATTCCTTGTAAAAATTAAACCTTTTCAGCTAAAATTGCAGATTGTTGGAAAAAAAAAATTTTTTCATTTTCACAGCCTAACACTAAAAAAATTTGTCACACACCTGTGGGGTCTATATACTCTCTATACCCCTGGATATATTCCTTAAGGGGTTTAGTTCCCAATATGGGGTCTTTTTAGGAGAGTTTATTAAGTTTTAGTACCTTAGGGTGTCTGAAAACCTGAAATGGCGCCTAAATAAAATCGTATTGAAAATGAGACCCCAGAGTCCAGTAAGTGCTCCTCCTATTCTGGGGCTTATGGTTGAGCCAAATAATGCACTAGGGCCACATATGGGATATCTCTGAAAAAGGCAGAATCTGGGGAATTGATATTAAGTTGCATTTCCCTGATCACATCTACTGTGTTCCAGTGAATAATGGATTGAAAATCTGTAAAAAAGTTAAATTTTGAATTTGCTTTAATTCCTGTGAAACACCTAATGGGTTAATAAACTTCCTTAATGCTGTTTTGAATACTTTAAGAGGTGTAGTTTCTTAGATTAAGTCCTTTATGGGGGTACCTAACATACAGGCCAATCAAAGTCACATTAGAACTGGACTGGGCCCTAAAAAATGTATATTGCAAATTTTCTTTAAAATTTGAAAATTACTACTAAATTTCTACGCCCCCTTATGTCATAAAAAAAAAAAACATTTAAAAAAATGATGTCACCCTACAGCAGACATATGGTAGATGCTAGTTATAAACTATTTTGAATGGAATAACTATCTGTCTTACATGCATACATTTTTGAAGTTTAAAATAAGTAAATTTTTCTAATTTTTCACGATACTTTGATATTTTTCACAAATAAACAAGCATTTTTTGGACCAAATTTCTTACTATCTTAAAGCACAATGTGTCACGCGAAAACAATCTCTGAATCACATGGATAGGTTTAATTGTCAAAAAGTTATTCTCACATACAGGGACACATGCCAGATTTAAAAAATGGGGCTCTGTCAGAGAGGCAAAAACAGGCTCTGGCAGTAAGGGGTTAAAGGGAACCTGTCACATTGGTTATACCTCCCTTGTTGAGGACAGCACAAGCCACTGTCAGACCTGCTGTTCCCAGCACTGTTTCCCTTATTCTGTAAGATGCTGTAGTTTTAGAGCATTTACCCCTCAAACCTTATTCATGAGCAGGTGTTAGCCCCGCCCACCAAAGGCTAGCGCCACCCATCTGACAGTTATTCTCATGTTTCTACCTATTCAAAGTAATAGGTTTATCAGTTGAGGTGGGCGGGGCTAGCCTCAGATGGGCGGGGTTTGAAAAAAACTCTTTTCATGACTCTTTTCTGGCTGAAAACTGCAGATTTGAGCACTAAATACTCAAAAACTACAGCATCTTACAGAATAAGGGACACAGCGCTGGAGACAGCATGTCTGACACTAGCTTGTGCTGTCCTCAGCAAGGGGGACATCATCTACGTGACAGGTTCTCTTTAAGGAATATATCCAGGGGTGTTGTGAGTATATTGATCGCACAGGTGTTTCACAAATTTTTTTAGTGTTAGGCAGTAAAAATGAAAATTTTTTATTTTTTTCAACATTCTGCAATTTTAGCTGAAAATGTTTAATTTTTCAAGGAATCCTGGAAAAAAGCACACCAAATTTTGTTACGCAATTACTTCCAAGTTCGGAAGTACCCTATATATGGGTGTAAACTGTTGTTTGGGCTCATGGCAGGACATACAAGAGAGGGAGCGCTATTTGGCTTTTGGAACACAGATTTTGGTGGGTTCCATGTTTCATTTGCAAAGACCCCAAAGTACCAGGATTCAACACCCCTCAGGAATCTCATATAGGGATGTATTTGTGCATTTTTTTAGCATTGGGCCATGAAAATGGGGGAGTGGAAATGCAGTTCCCGCATTATTTGTGCTTCAATTTTACAGAATTCGCCATGTGTTATAAATGACATAATAACTTTAATATGCGGTTAATACGATTACAAGAAAATAAATAAATAAATTGTATTACCTTTACTCAATAGAAATGTGTTTATAAAAAACTGCATTTTTGTGTTGTCAAAGTTTGATAGCCATAACTTTTTTATTTTTCTGTATACAGAGCTGTTTACAGGCTTGTTTTTTGCGCGATGAGTTGACATTTTTATTGGTATCATTATGGGGTGCATTTGACACTTTCATCACTTTTTATTGAGGTTTTTGTGAGGCATTTTTTAGAAAAATACAGAAATCCTGGTAGTGTTTTTATTTTTATTTTTTTGTTACAACGGTCACCCTGCGGTATAAATGCATCGCCATAGTCTGAGAGCCATAACTTTTTTTATTTTTCTGTGTACAGAGATGTTTAGGGGTTTATTTATTGCAAGATGAATTGACGTTATTGGTATCATTTTTGGGGGGACAAGGCTTTTTGAATTTGGTTTTATATCCGTTTTTTGGAAGGCAGAAAAGACTGCAATTCTAGTAGTGTTTTTTAATTTTATTTTTAGCAGAGCTCATCGTGCAGTTTACATATTAGTCTCACTCCCTGGGTCAAGATGATTACGGCAAGTGGGTTCCGGCCGAGGGTGCGCCATAAGGCCAGCAGTAATATACAGCTGTTCCCGTGTCGCGACCATTCGGGGCTTGCTTGTGAGCCTGCACAATGTGCAGGACAAACCGGTATGTCCATTTGTGGGAAGGTACTTCCCGCTAGGACGTGCTGGTACGTGTCATGTCGGGAAGAGGTTAAATATAACATAATTTATCCCGTACATTGAACATCATAGAAAAAATATCAATCTCAACAATTGTGAGAGTGGGGGGTTCAATTCACCTCCCCAAAAAAAAGAATAAAAAGTGATCATACAGTCACATGTATACCATACTGGCACTAACACAACCTACACGTCAGCCAGTGGTGTAGCTACAGGGGTCGCAATTGCGACCCGGCCCCTGAGCGAGGGGGAGTCCGCAGGCCCCATCGCCACACTCAGAGCTTTACCTCTGTTCAGGGCCGTTTCTAAGTACGGGCAGGGAGGGCGCCGGATGCTTATGAGGGAGGAGAGGGCGCCGGCTGGTCACACACTGAAGTTCCTGACTCTGTCAGGACGTTATGCGCTGCCTGCCACGTTCAGCACAAGATCCTGGCAGGAAGTTCAGCATCACACTGCCCGACAGTGAGTGAGAGGCTCCGCCCCCTGCTGTGCTCCCGTGTCCAGACCATCTCCTGCGGCTACACTATTTTCATTATGGTTTTAACATCAGCAGCTCCCACAGGTGTCTACATCCAGGAGGTCTCTAGTGAGCAAGTAGCCTCACTGCAGAGACCAGTACTAGATTGTATAATATAATAATATTATATGTGTGTGTACACATGTGTATATATATGTGTGTGAACACATATGTGTGTATACATGTGTGAGTATATATGTGTATGTATACATGTATGCGTGTCTATATGCAGGGCTGTTCCTAGGGGCAGGCGAGACAGGCGCCACCCACCTTGCCCTTCTGGGGATCGGCCTCGGACTCTGCGCAGCCATTGTAACGGCTGTGCAGAGTCACTCAGCAGCTGCACATTCGCTGTGCAGCTGCTGGTACAGGGAGGAGGGAGGACAGATCGTTACTGTCCTGCCTCTTCCTCTGTATGTATCAGCGTCGTGGGGTGGGGGGGTGGCGCAAAGCTTTCACCGCGCCCCCTGCGATGCTGGGATTTCTTCGACCGGCAGCTCTGCAGCCGAAGAGATCCCTCGGAGCTGCGTGATGGCGTAAGTGGCGTGATCACGTCACGTCGCTTACACTGCTCAGCAGATCTCGGACCTGAATGCGGAGACAGTGGGATCGTGGGGAGGTGAATACTTTTTATTTATTTTATTATCATTAACTGCAAGGGGCATATTACCTGGCTATATGGGTACTACCTGGCTACAAGGGGGCACTACCTGACAATTAGGGGGCACTACCTGGCTACTAGGGGCCCTACCTGGCTATTAGGGGGCACTACCTGACTATTAGGGGGCACTATCTTACTATTAGGGGGCACTACCTGGCTATTAGGGGGCACTACCTGGATATTAAGGGGCAATACATGAATATTAGGGGGAACTATCTGGCGATTAGAGGGCACTACCAGGCAATTAGGGGGGAACTACATTGATATTAGGGGGCACTATCTGGCTATATGGGGCATCTACCTGGCTATAGGTGGCAATTACCTGGCTATAGGGGTCACTACCTGACTATAGGGGTATTACCTGTCTATAAGGGACACTACCTGGCTATAAGGGGCACTTCCTGGCTACAGGGGGCACAACCTGGCTATAAGAGGCTACTGTCTGGCTACAGGGGCTATTGTCTGGCTACAGGGGCTACTACATGGCTACCATATGAGTTTCTATAGATGGGGAGTTTGTACAGAGGTAGGAATTGGTAGAGAAGTGATGATAAAGTGAGGAGTCTCAGATGTTTGTTTTGTAAATTTTACAGTGAAGAGTTGTGGCCGGGAGAAGTTGCCATGGTGTCTGGGACAGATGGAGAAGAAGAAGAGAAAAAGAACATCTCTTCAGAGACGTCACCTGTAAGTCCCTGGAAGTAACTTTACTGTAATCGATTGTATGTCTGCAGAGGCTGTGAAGAACTGGTATCTGTCACTGTATGCAGGTAAAATTGGTTGTAGTATAATGGTTTGTATTCAGTAATGGTCAGTTTGTATTATTCAGTCACTAGATCGTGGTGATATGTGGTCATGGTGTGGTTGTAATATGTGGTCTTGGTAGGACATTGTTACTATTTCCCTGGGATTTTGGTTGGTGTAGCAGTGTTATTTGGTAACTGTATGACTATTATTTAGTAGTTTTATACGTAGCACATTGTGGTAAAGCTTTGTGTATATTTTAGATTTGGTTGATGTTGATGCAATGTGTATCATCGTGGTGCATTATGTTAGGGGGGGTGGGGAGGGCGAAATTTCTTCACCTCGCCCTGAGTGCAATTTAGCCAAGGAACGGCCCTGTCAATATGTGTGTATGTATACATGTGTGCATGTATGTATATGTGTTTGCATACATGTATGGGTTTATAGATGTGTGTATGTGTATACGTGTGTATATATGTGTGTGTATACATGTGTATGTGTATATGTGTGTATACACGTGTATGTATATATGTATGTGTGTGTATATATGCGTGTATACATGTGTATATGTATACATGTGTGTATGTATATATGTGTGTGTATACATGTGTACATGTAAACGTGTACATACATATACATGTACATACATATATCTACAATATCGCCCCATTCACGTCACTAAAACATACTCCTGTGTCCCTCAGACGTGTAAACTACAGCCTGATGATGAATTATATAGGAATATAATTTTTTTATACCTGTCATTTGTTGGCCTGTACAAAGGTTGTTTTATATGGAAATGCCTGTCCCTGACTGTAGTATATGGCATTTATAGATTCAGATAGAATTTTTCATCTTGTCTTAATGTTGTAGTTTACAGCAGCGGTGAGACCACATAAAACAAGATTCACTAAACCAGACATGATTATTTTTTAGCTATCTATATGTGGTGATATTTTGGTGTTCACATGTGCATGTTTTTATCAAGCTGCTGCATTCGGACTAAGGGTATGTTCACACAGCATATAGTGGCACGTACCTGTGCGCACCGCTATATGCCTGCTGTTGGAAGTACATGCTGTCTAGCGCGTCCACCTCCCATCCATTTTCCCTTTTCCCATCAAAAGAAGTGGCATGTCACTTATTTTTACTAGTGGGTTCTGTGTGCCATGGAAAACGACAGGTAATCATAGCCCTCACCACTGTGATTTTACCGTATTTGCGGGGCGTACTGTAGCGCAATTATGCCCCGCAAATATGACTAAGGGTATGTTCACACGACGTAATGTCGGTCCGTACTTCGACACACAATTGCGCTTCAATATGCACGAAGTATGGTCCGACATTACTGAGGTTATCATTGAGAGCTATGATTACCTGCTCTTTCCCCCAGCGCACAATACGCACCCGGGGAAAGAACTGACAAGTCAATTCTCCCGTATGAATATGCACTGGAGAGAATGAATGTCAGTGAGAGCTTCAGAGAGAGGTGCTGGCCAGCGCGTCCCTCTGAAGCTGTGAGCATACAGCTGCATGTAGAGTACGCACCACTATACGCTGTTCACACTGCCGTGTGAACATACCCTAAGGGCATGTCCCCCTTCACATTAACATGTTCATATTCCGCCCAAAAACTGGGCGGAGGAATGAACATGTTCTATGTTTGTCGGACCGCCGGCGGTTTAAAAAACTGCCTGGAGGAAAATCCGTGCAGTGGGGACCACTGCACGGGTTTTCCATTAAGGTCAATGTTAAAGGTTGTCACCCAGATTACAGATGGTTTTCAAAACCGAAAACCATCGTAAAACCGGGTGAAAACTTATGCCGTGGGGACAAGCCCTAATAGTACTTGGAGGGGGGAGATATTTTTTCCCCCCACCCTGTGAGCTATTTAGCCTAGGAACGGCCCTGCCTCTGGTCATAAAGATGCATTTCTAGGTCACAGAGACCTAGCTATGCAGCTTTATGATCAGAGTGGCACATGCACCTTCTTAGGAGTGGAGGCAGCTCCAATACACACAGGGCTGAAGATGGAAAAATATAGGGATAAAACACCCAAAAACCTGACATTGCCAGAATTCTACTGATGTGCAGAATAAAGAAAACATGTCACTTATATGGAACAGTGAATTCCATAAAAATAAACTCCAGCAAAAATAGCACATTTGCTTTTTTTTATTGCTGTGCTCTACAAAGAACGTTGCTTTGGTTTCCTTTTACACTATATGGTACAGTAAATGGTACTATTAAAAAGTACATCATGTCCCATACACAGCAGCTATAGTTGCTAAGGCTATGTAGATGAAAAAATAAAAGAACATTATGGTTATTGGAAGGGGAGGAGGAAAAAAGCAATGTAAACAAAAATGTATACGGCAGGAAATGGTTAGGAGTTAATGTTTTATATAAATAGTTTATTATAGAATGTTGAGTGGTTTTAGTATTATACTGAAACCACTCAACATTCTATAATAAACTATTTATCTAAAACAGTATTACATTTATTAGTAAAAACCTATAATTTCTATAAACACCCATTCTATACTAAAAAACCTGCTTTTATATCATTCAATACATATAAAAAGTGATTTATAAGATTAAACACATGTATATGCTGTTATAGCGCCCTCTATTTGGCTTCGTAGGAAACACATGTAAAATGCTTGCAGTTATAGCGCACTCTATTAGGCTTCATAGGAAACACATGTAAAATGCTTGCAGTTATAGCGTCCTCTATTAGGCTTCGCAAGAAAAATATGTAAAATGCTTGCAGTTATAGCGCCCTCTATTAGTCTTTATAGGAAACACATGTAAAATGCTTGCAGTTATAGCGCCTTCTATTAGGCATCCTCTGAAACACATGTAAAATCAAACAGTTCTTCTAGATCAAATGAGACCTCTAGCGGCTGATTTAGTGTGTTACATTTCAAATTTTAATCCAATGTGTTTTCGGATGCGCTTTTCATACCAAAAGCGCATCCAAAACGTACCCAAAAATATGTTGCTCTTTTGAATCCGTTTTCCGGCCTCCAAAAGTGCACTTCATTGCTTCCTATGGGGATTCACTTGCATAAAATGCAAGTAGGAAAGACATGTTAATTCTTAAAACGAATCCGAAAAACGCATTGAAAAGACGCAAGTAAACACGCAGCAGCGTGTTTTACATTGAAACCAATGTAAATCAAACTGCACATTGTTAGATACATTTTTTGGATACATTTTGGGTCCGAAAAAACGGATCAAAAAATGGATCTGAAAAACTTCGTGTGAACAAACCCTTAATGTTGGACTGTTTTGATAAATGAGGCCCTTTGTTCCCAAAGCAATCTGATCACAAATATTTCATGTTTTGAAACTGGAAGCTGCCTTAAACCACCTACAATATTCACAAAATGTATTTATTGGTTTATGCTTTCCTCTCATAATAAAGGGCAGCTCCTACAGGCAATATTATATATTCTGATGTCACAGTTTGTTTCATAGAGGAATGAATCCCTGACATTGATTTCTGTATCTTCATTCTTTGCAGTGAACACACGTTTGTCAGTCATCTGGGAATCCTCTTTCTGCTCTTTCATCAGTTTGACTTGTGACGTTTGACGGATTCATCTGACCTCTAGATCAAGGCTTCCCCACAAAGCTGCTTCATGCAGGGAAGCTGTCACAATTGATACAAGTTAGTATTAAACGGCTCATCCTGCCCACACACTGATTTAAAGATGCAAAGAAAATACCAAGGTATCAGGATTCCAGTGCAAGTCATTCTCAGACCACATCTGATTTGTATCGTTAAATGAGCTTTCAGGACGCGCAACAGGGGGCATGTAGTTTTTTCATATGAGTGTGAGTCAATGTGTGGTTTGAGGCACCAGTATTCAGTGGAGCCATATTAGGTTCTGTTTGTGTCATTTACAGGAATCTGTCAAATTTAACACACACTACTCACAAAAAGTTAGGGATATTTGGCTGTTGACTAAAATTTCAGGGTGAACATAAAATTTCTTTAATTTTTTTTAAATAAACTAAATGATATCACCTCTTAACTTGTCCAACACATCTCCAGCTGTTCAATGTTTCAGAAGTTTTTGCATAACTTGCTGATCTCTAAGGGTGCTTTCACACAGCGCAGTTTTGGTGCAGTTTTAACTGCGCTCCAATTAAACTGCCTTTATTACCAGCAAACTTCTTTCAGTTGTCTAAATTGTTCAGATAGGTGTTTCAAGTAAGTAATCAATTACTGTGCTTGATGTCTTGTTGATTACAATCAGACTAATTGATTATCCACTTTCCAAACAGTTTAGACAAGTGAAAGAAGCTTTCTGGTAATAAAGGCAGTTTAATTGGAGCGCACTTAAAACTGCACCAAAACTGCGCTGTGTGAAAGCACCCTAACAAGGAGCTTAATGGCAAAATTTATAACAGGTGTTTGATCCCTGAATCGCCCAATAAATTTAGGGGATCAATTTGGATTGGGATTTAAACAGTCCTTGTCATCGTGTTGTTCACATCTTGATATCATGAGATCAAGACAATACCTTACAATTGATCATTAGTACCTCATTATTGCGAGGCTTCAAGCGGGATGCTCTCAGACGGAAGTGTCCACTGAGCTTAGAGTGTCACAGAGTGTCATCAGCAGGTTGTATCAGAAATACAGCAAGACTAGAAGAGAAACAGAAAGACAAAGAAGTGGGCGTCCTTTGGCTCCATCACACACTGATCACCGCTTCATTGTAAACAATACCCTATGAATCTGGATGATGAATGCCACACAACTCCAAGCATATTTATAGGGGTTGTCTCACTACAAGGATTGCTTTTTATGTCAAAGATCTTACCAAAACAAGTCCGTTTGCAATATGTGTCCATTAACAGTGTCCTACCTTTTCTGAGATGTATGGGCTGCATCAGCTCCTTAGGTTGCTGTAGGTACAGACCTGTCCAATCTCTCCTAATAGGCTGCTAGCGCTGGTCGCTATAGAAACAGACCTGGTGTGTCATCACTGCAGGCTAAAAGTAGCCAGTGGAATCCAGTAAACACACCCCTGAATTAAAAAAATGAAACTGAGAAAACAGGACTGAGATAAGATGAAATGATGTAGTGAGACAACCCCTTTAAGGGAGGTGAGAGGTACCCAAGTTTCACATCAAACAATTCGTAACATTTACATCAGTGTGGTCTAAGCTCAGTGGCCACTTTCATCTGAGAGCATCCTGCTTTAGTTAAGTAAAAAAAAAATTCAAGAAAGTTTATCATGAATCTGAAATTTCAACCAAAAGCCAAATATCCTTAACTTTTTGTGAATAGTGTAATTTGCCAGCAGCAGGTAATAGAGCAAGAGAAACCGAGAAGAGTTATATATAATTTTGTGAGGAAAGATTTAGTGGAATTTCTAATTCATTTACTTAAATGTCTACTTATTTTTGATTAAGGAGTCCAGTGGGCGGTCTTATCAGTGACTGACAGTTATCTATGTATGCACAATAAAACAAGGAAGGCTGTCAGTTGGAAGGATGTCAGCCACTGGACTCCTTAACCAAAAATAAGCAGACATTTAAATTAATGAATTACAAATTGAATGTTTCCCCACAAAACTTCATATAAATCTGTTCAATTCTTTTCAATTTATAACCTGCTGCTGACAAATCAGCTAGCATGTTGAGTGTGATAGGTTCCCTTTAAATACAAATAGAGGACCTAATATGGCTGCACTGAATACTGACTCAAACAACACATTGACTTGTGCTAGTATGAACAAACTGCATACCCCCTCATGTGCTTCCGGAAAGCTCATTTAACAACACAGATTGGAAGCACTCCAGCCTGAAGTATTTATTGTTTATCCAATGGATTTAAAAAAAAAAAAAGCATTTATTATATAGCACTGTTATGTTCCACAGTTCTGTACCAAGATTGTTATTAAATACATTGGTCCCTGTTCCATTCGGACTCACAATCTAAATTCCAGATCGACTTATCTGTAAGGTTTTTTTTTTGCATTGTGGGAGAAAGCAGAACATAGGGAGAACATACAGGCTCCATGCAGATGTTGTGCTTGGTAGGATTTGAACCCGGGACCCCAGTAGTTCAACGTAAGGGTATGTTCACACGGCTTATTTTGGGGTGCATTTCAGCACGTATTTGGAGCCTACTGTGCTCTAATACGAGCGAAATGCGCCCCAATCATTACAGTAATCCACAGTTCTCATAGAGAACTATGGATTACGCCTCCTCTCCCCGGACGTACAATACGATCGTATTGTATGCGCGGGGAGATAATTGACCTGTCTATGGGGCTGCCGGCCACCCCGCACCGTGGGCGTACACGCCGATCAGCGCGACTCCCGAAGACTCGCTTAATTGCGGGGTGTACTGTACGCCCCGCAGTTAAGCCGTGTGAACATACCGTAACAATGCCAACCACTAAGCCACAAGGCTGGATAAGTGATAAATCAGGAGGGCTCCAACTACTAGTTTGGGACCCGCTGTTTCCAATAGTTCCACAGACTTTGCAGCAGAGTACAGCCACGACCACTGCTCCTTATAAAACAGTTGCATTGGGAAACATTGGCTATTCTGGCAATAAGCAGCAGACTCCACTGACCAACGTTGCATCAGTTAAACACTTAAGGCCACATATAGGAAAAACTCACTTTGTTGCCCATAGCAACCAATCAGAGCGCCCCTCTCATTTCATTTAGTGCTCTGTACAAATGAAAGGGGCACTCTGATTGGTTGCTATGGGCAACAAAGTGAATTTTAGACCTAGACAGTTTTCATACATGTTGCCCTTAATAGGTGATTACCTATTAAGAATACCCCTTAAAAGTAAAATGTTTTTCCAGGGCAGCAGAAGTTCACAGGGGCTTGCCGTTATTTCGGATAAGGGGAAATCATAAGAAGATCCTGTTTAGGATAACTATTTGTGCTCTAATGAGTCACAATATGCTAGATTCATAAGAGCCAGATGTCACAGCTGACCCAGACAAAGTACTCAGACAGATCCCACGCGTTTCATGTGTCAGCCTCACATCCATTCATAAAATGGTCTCCTCCCAAAATATAAGTCTTGGGAAAATTTGAAATTGTTGTGCAATGCTAACATTCACTTCATTGATTCCTGAGCGTCCTCCCGTCCAGACTATGTTTGCTATGTTGTGGTAAAGACAAGACAGGCAGGAAATCAGGTCCTTAACGTCACTGTTAAAGAAAGTGAACAAAAGTGTATGGTAAACAGGCTAATAAAGACTAATATTATTTCTCCCCTGCTATAAAATTTACAGCAAGAGAAAGAATCTCTTTTATGCAATCAGATGGGTGTGTTTTTCTCTCCTCTTTTTTTTCTCCGAGTATCCTCTTTTTTTCTTGTTACATAAAGACTTTCTCAGCCACACAGCTGAAAAGCTTTTGGAAAACTAAAAAAATTGAAAAAATACACAACAGCAGGCGTTGGAGGTGTCTGGGGCTGAGGATTACTGCAGTTTTTTAAGTTGGCTTCTCTTGTCAGAATTACAGCTGCATAAAAGATGGTAGAGCCTATCAAACCAAAAACTCAGAAAGACTTTTTCCAGCCTTTGCGAGCCACACATATTTTGACATCCTGCAGCTGTAGTCGACACAGTGTTGTTGAATGTTTGTTATCAATGCTGTATTGTTATGTGCAGATCTATTAACTAGGATTACAGACTGATACCTCCCTGCTAATGTTTACAAAAGGCAAACACTGTCATTTTTATTATTTCCTTCTAAGACTAAAAAGTCCCATGCTGGCAAGCTCCAGAAAAGTTATGCAAATGTTTCAAGATTTTCCAGCATTAGGTGGGTTAAAAATGTTGCACAGTTGTCCAGCTTTTTCCATCTCATTTTTCCTTATTATTCCACAAGAGACTCATCGAAAAAAAAAGTTCTGAATTTTTGCCATTTTCTCAGTGCTCTGCTTTGTAGGTCCGGTGGCACTAATCAGTCTGCTTAGATATGAGACTTTTTGCATTTTATTCAAGATTTTCTTCATAAACCAAGATACAGTATAGTGTATTTCATATGTAGACTCTAAGCAAACAGTACATACCACACTATACAGTATATACACGACATCCTGCTTAGTTATGGGTTCATAGCAAATAAAGGAAAGAATGCAAGCAGCATTTGCAAATGTTCTGCATTTATTTTCAGTTAAGAATTCACTCTCACTATAAAATATTCAATTATTAAAATAATTTATTAAAACTGTACAATGTGTTTAAAAAGGTGGCTATATGCACTGCAAATACACATTCGGGTCACATTATTATGACCACTTCCCACTTTCAACGTCGGAAGCACGTAGTTCATGAGGAAATCACATGTTGTGAGCTGGCTTGGTAGGTGTTAGGATGAATGGACTAAAGAGGAATAAAAGGGCACATAAGAAAGGGGCAGTGAATTAGATCCCATTGCTCACATCAAATTGTCAGGAGAGTCTAGGACAGAATTCGTCATGAATAGTGTTGAGTCGAACTGTTTGGAAAATGGTTAGATCGGCACGAACTTTATTTTTTTTCCGAACCCGAGCCGAAACTAATTTTTTGCCGCAAGTTCGGTAAAAAGTTTGGGCTCGGTACAGGCGTTCAGCGCCTTTTTCAGCTGCTTTCTTCAGTTTTTGCGGCCAGCCAATCAGTGCAGAGCACAGACAGGGATCAAAAACGTCACCTCTGACAGTGTAGGGATCTCATTGGCTGCTAAAATCACATGACTGTCTTATGTGTAGTCATATATTTCCTGTTGAACGCCATTTCCACCTTACTCTCTGTAGAGAACACACTGCTGCCTGTGTCTTGCTGGTTTTCCAGCAGGCAGAAATACCATTTAATAGCAATTTAACACGAGAAAAGCTGCTAGTAAGATTACTCAAGGGGGGCAAAGCTAGCTTAGGGAATTATACACAGCAATAGTTAGGGAGTTAGGAAGTTTTGTATAGATATTCCATAGAAAAAATTCTGTTTATAATCTATTTGCCCGTTGCAAAGTATAGGCTTTTGAGAACACTGTTGATTTTCTGTCTTTGGAGCACAGTTCTTCAATAAAAGACTGTGAACAAATCTTGACTTTTTTAATATTTATCCTATTTATCCTATTCAAAAAAAAATTTGCTGTAAAAGACAACGATAGTCAATGTCATATTCCCAAAAATCTTGTTTCAAATAATCATTTCTTCTTGATAATTTTATTGTGAGTGTCCATAAGATCATTTTTGCTGGTTTTGGGGTCAGGCCGCTGTAAATGACATTGTTACTAATGGTCCTATTGAAAAAAACTTATTTCACATACTCATTTCTTCTTGCTAATTTTATTCTGAGTGTCTATAAGGGCATCTGTGCTGGTTTTGTGGTCATGCTGTGGTAAAAGACAGCAATAGTCAATGTACTATTCACTAAAATATTGGTTCAAATACTTATTTCTTCTTACAAATTTTATTCTGAGGGTCCAGAAGGCCATCTGTGCTGGTTTTGGGGTCAGGCTACTGTAAAAGAGGTGCCAGGGGTGCAAATAGGGCAGTACTCCTGTCAGTGGCCCTAATCAAAAAGGGGCCCAGTGATATGTTAAAAATAGGAACTAGTAATGGTGGGGGCCCCATTTGATTAAGCTGCATGGGGCCCTGAAACGGTTAATAGATGACTGACGGCAGCCCTGGCGACCACTGCACCCCCTATCACTACCGCACTGCCAGCTGAATCTCCATTGTTCCCTGTTGGGATGTTCTTGCTGCCACCAGATATATGAAATTTTCTTGGGTCCTGGTGCAAAAAGTCATAGGGGGCTCCTGCCAGTTACCCTGTGCCATTTCCAATAACGGTGTCTTCTTTTGTGTCAAATGGGCCTATGTGGCAGCTGCTAGCGCTGCACCTCCTATAGCTACACTGTCCTCATCTTTTCAGTTAGCCATTAAAAGGAATTAATTATTTTAGCCATTTTTTTCTGTGACTCTTAGAGCCAAATTTTCTTCACTAAGTTGTTCCACATATCCATTTTACTGTTATGGATGGTAATTCCAGCTTCTCCTCACCTGTATGGGTATAAAACTTAACCAGAATATCTCCCATTGTCTTTAATGGGGTTCGAAGTTTGGTTCCAATTTGACTTGAACTTCGAACCAAACTTCTCAAAATTTGAGGTTCTCCTCGTACTCGAACTTTTTGGGGTTTGCGATCCTAGTCAGGGACACCACAAAGGGTCCTACTTCCTTCTGTGTACTGTGGGGGTGATCAGGGTATGCTACCCCTCACTCAGGTAATGCACTGTGCACCACACGTACCCCCAAATGATCTCCTACCCCATGAACACAAATTCTGTCAAAAACCCTTTAAAAAACATGAATAAAAGGAACTTGACACTAAAAATAACATGCACCATAAACCACTTAGACTCTATGAAGGTGTTCAAGTTTGTTAGGGCAACAAGGCTAAACTATTAACGTTTTAGGCTTTAATATACAGGAACAATGTTTAGTTACAAAAAAAATACAAAACAAAAGCCATTTGGTAAAAAGGTGCACAACAGCACATAAATAAAAGGGATAACATAAAGAGACCCCTACTGATTGAAACAGTAAGAGGCCCAACTAAGGAGCATTCAATGAATTCATTTTTTTTTTCTTGAAATAAAGAATAAAAATAAATTTTCTTTGAATTATTTTTTTTTGTTTATTTTCTTTACACCCTATTATTTTTCCCTTTTATATACGATCGGTACAACTTCGTGAGTCTTTATTTTTTTTCTGCCATGTACAGTTTGATTTAGATTGCTTAGAAAACCCATAAGGCCCGCTCCCCCCCCCCTTGGCCCCCAAATAATCGGGCCTCTTTTAATTGCCAATCACAAACAGAGCTCGCTCTGCATTCTTTTCCCCAAAAAAATCTATAGATAAGTAGTAAACCCGCTGATTGGTAAGCGGGGGCCCTTCTTCCCCCCAAAAAATCACATACTAAATTTTTCCCCATAGAATAATAACTTTTAGGGCGCCCTTCTATCGACCCTTCTTGCTACACTCAAAATCGACGCACTACATTGATAGGTGGATTATATCTGCCGCTGCCCAAACCCAAATCAGTTCATCCATATCCCTTCTAGAAAAATTTTTATACAATACTTTACATTGCCCCGATCTGTCTATAGCTAAAATGGGAAAAGTAGCTCGCGCTTGTTTGGCCGGGATAGCCAAGCCCCCGGGTATTCAAAAATCAGCTCTTTTCAAATTTTTTAAGTTTTTGAACTGCCCCCATTTTTTTCATTTTGATTGGTCAAACTAACCATGGGTTATAATGGTTCACTGTCGCCCATTCTGATTGGCTGGTTTTCCGACCAATGAAAACGTTTTTCAGAATTGGAATTACTGTTTTTCCCGGCAATTTTCTATACCCCAATTTCCTGATGTTGCCCGGTAGGCGACAACGCGTTGTTATGATTTGATTTTATAATTTTTTTAAAGGGTTTGAGTCTTTTTCGATAATGTTTTACTCCAAATTTAAAAAACAATTTTTTTAATTTTTCTCCATTTTCCCCGGGGCTGAAGCTGGAGTTTTTCTTTTGCGATCTTTATTTTTTTTCCTTTAATTTTAAATGATCAACTTTTTCAATACATTTAATCTTTTTTAGAAAACTTTTATATTTTTTTTTATTAAAAAAATAATTTTATAGACAATCTTTTTTTGTATTGTACCCATTGTAACAGTCGCCTAGAGCCATTTTGCCCCATTCCTTAGTTCTAGCTTCATTTCGCCTCCTAGGGCTGGGGTAGACCCATTCAACTAGGTCTGCCTGTGGGAGGTCGAGCCTGCAATGCGCCTCCTTGCCGACCGGCATTCCTACATGTAGCGGATTTTCGAAGTGGTGATCCCCCCCCAGAACCCCACAACGCCCCATTGCATGCCCTTCATTTTAGGCGCACCCGAAAGTGGCGAAGGTTGCCCTAACATCGCTTCCTGCCCCGACAGGGGGGTTTTGGACGGTGGGGCAGTTTTCGCCGAAACGCGCAACTCCGATCATCATGTCGCCCTTAGTGTTTTAAAAAATAACAAAAAAAAATAAAAAAACAATGCTATTTTCACAAAACATTCTTAATTCAAACTCATTCAGACTTTCGTGCCATGCTTCAAAGACATTTCCCAATAACCTTCTTTGTAACAATTTTTTTGCATTGTGTTGTACCGATATATATTGCCCCCAATAAAAATTAGGTTTTTATAATGCAAAAAGCACACGGGGTTATATGTTAAAGTGTCCCTGCGGGAAGATCTATATTGGACAAATCACTAGATGTATAAAAGTGAGATTAAGAATAATTGGGTATTAAAAACTTTAAAAATAAGAAATCAGAAAGAAAAAACGAGGGAAATAAAAAGGGTCTATAGTGAAACTTAGGGTTTAGCCATTTTTTTGGAGGAAGGAATGGCATATCATAGTTGAGTTGGTGTGTGCTAGAGGAAATATATACTGCGGATAAAACGCAAGTACAAAAGAAATTGTTACAAAGAGAGGCCTATTGGATAGTGTCTTTGGAAGCTATGGCACCGAAAGATCTGAATGAGAATTTGAATTTAAGAATGTTTCTGTGAAAATAGCATTGTTTTTATGTTTTTTGTGTGTTTTAACACTAAGGGTTAATGTGTATATAAGGTGTAAACAGACACCTTCATGCACGCCTGAGAAAGGGGTTGTTACAGCTTCTGAAACGTCGCAAGAGTGTGTGGTCAGAGCTGCGCGGTATCCAGCGTTCTCCAAAAAAGTAGCTGAAAGGATCGCTAATGGGAAAGAAATTTATGTTCCACCGAAAAAAATAAGTATGCCAATTTTCCCCCTTTTCTTTTTAAATGTTGAAGTGCGAACACAAATTTTTTTTTGGTGCACATAATAAAATGCTTTGAAGAAAAGAAAAGAATCTTCAGTTATATTTAATCCATCAATTGATAATTTTGGGTTATGGAAAATAAAAAAGAAAAAGTTCCTGAGGTAATGGTAGACTTTTGCATAGCAAAAAATTGTTGGTGATTCCATATAAAAGTCTCACTTTCTCCTATTCTCCCAATTTTTTTCTTTTACCCTTTTTTGTTTTAAATTTTATGCTGCCAAAGGTTGACCTACTTAAAAATGGCTAGGAAAAACATGTGTTCCCAAAGGAAATTCATCAGATTTTTAAGGGGACATGCAAAAAAGATATGAGACATAACACCTAATATTTAAAAGTAGAGCAATCAAACAAACAAAATTAAGAAGATTAGGGCCCCCGAAGCCATTTTTTATATAGGTGTTACCCCGCACACACATCCCTTGTTGCTGTCATAGGTAACAGAAGTATCAGAGTTGCAACCAGGGATGATTTTTGGCTTTCATGCTAAAGGTGACAGCATTGCTAAAACTTCACAATTTGTAGTGTTCTCATGCTGCTGTAGTGAAAGTGTATCCTGTGTGGACAAATGGCACCATTTTTGAATTAGCGATGTGAAAACTGTGGAGCATCACATACCAGTGATGTGAGAGTTAGATGTTACTATGAAGGTACACAAAGATGGACCAACATATTACAGTAGAGTAGCTCACCACCAAAATGAACTTACTACATAAGGAGCTCATAAACAGACGGATGGTCACAGCAACTCTGCTAATGAAGTTGCATTGGCAAAAAAAGTCTTCAATTTTCACAGCAGTAACAGAACTGGACCTCTTCTGATGGTAAAGGATTGCCTTCTATGATGAATCACGTTATATGCTTCATTGAACAAATGGATGTTAATGTGTCAGACGAGAAACATCTGAGAACAAACACCCTACAACTATTGATGGAAGAACACAAGTAGATGGTGGTAGCTTTATGGTCTGTGGAGTGTTTTCAAAGTATTCTCTGAGCCCACTTATCCATGTTGAAGACACTCTCATCCAATTTGGATATGAATCCATCCAACAAATTACGTACTAATTGTCTTATCTGGGGTGGATTGGATCTTCTAGCAAGACGTTGCAACATTTTACTGGGCTAGAAATGTGCAAAATTGTTTGGAAGAGCATGTTGAAGACATACAAGTACTACGCTGGCCCCATAATTTCCCAAACTCATTCCTAATTGAGCATTTGTCAGACCATCTCACTCGTCATGTTCACTTCATGGATCCTTCTCCAAGCTCCCTCCAGCAACTGTTTCATGCAGTCAGCATGGGTCAAGATACCTGTGAAAACCTACCAGGACCTTCTTGAGTCATCCCAAGCCCATCTACCTGCTGTCC
Organism: Phyllomedusa bahiana; assembly: GCA_025379985.1. Taxonomy (NCBI): domain Eukaryota; kingdom Metazoa; phylum Chordata; class Amphibia; order Anura; family Hylidae; genus Phyllomedusa; species Phyllomedusa bahiana. Next base: position 3,185 of record JAODAL010021498.1, on the reverse strand, counting down.
ATGCTGCACAAGGTGCAGCTGGTGGTCATAAAAATGTGACTCAATTGGGTACATGTCTCGAAGTATTTGTTAACCCCTTAACGACCTAGGACGTATGCATACGTCCAGGTCATTTTGGGGTTAACGACCCTGGACGTATGCATACGTCCTGAGGATCGCGCGAACTCTAAAGCAGAGTTCGTGCGATCGGCGCGGGGTGTCAGCTGTAATATACAGCTGACATCCCGCAGCGTCGGCCCTGACCCGTGTTCGCTCCGGGGGGGGGGGGGGGTTTCCCCTTAATTATCGCTGCCATCGGGTCGCAATAACTAAGAGAGACGCAGGAGGAGATCGCTTCTCCTGCATCTCTGTCGGCGGCAGCAGCTGCACGGATCGCTCGATCCGTGCAGCTCCTGCCTTCTGACAGACAGCACGGAGGGCATAGAATTCCTTCCGGGTTGTCTGTGACGTCACGATGCGCGGCCGTGCCCTGTGGGCATGGCCCGGCATTGTGACTGACAGTTGTCATAGGAACCAGTGCATAGCAACAAGCTGTGCATTGATTCCTATTGAATGAGAGATCTAAAGATCTCTTATTCCAATCCCCTATGGGGAAAAGTTTAAAAAAAAATGTGAAAAAGTAAAAAAAAAAGTGAAAAACATGTAAAACACAAACACGAAAAATAAAATAAAAACACGTACACCGCCCTTTTCCCCTTTACAAACGGCAATCGCCCCAAAAAAGATCAAAAATAAATAAAGTACCCGTATTTGGTATCGCCGCGTGCGTAACGACCTGCCCTAAAAAATCTGTCATGTTAATTTATCCGTACGGTGAAAGCCGTAAAAAAAAAAAAAAAAAAAACTATCACAGAATTAAGATTTTTGTTCATCCCGCAGCACATAAAATGGAATAAAAGTGCTCACAAATGCCTATAAACGACAACGTTGTACCAATTAAAACGTCCATTCATCCTGCAAAAAAAAAAGTCCTAACAAAGCTCTGTATACGGAAAAATAAAAAAAGTTATGGCTCTCAGAAGATAGCGATGCATAAATATTCTTTTACACACTAAAAACACTTTTTTTTTTTAAGTGCTTCAACATAAAAAAAAATATAAATTGGGTATCGCCATAATCATATCGACCCACAGAGTAAAGCTAACTTATTACGGATACTGCACAGTGAGCGCTGTTAAAAATAAACATAAAAACCATTACTAGGATTGCAGTATTTTCTTCACTTTGCCTTCCAAAAAACGGATTTAAAGGGGATTTGCCACCAGACCAAGTACTGACCTCCTTCAGCATGAGAGCAAGATGTAAACAAATCAAGCTGAGTCATGAAGCTGCAGTGGAGAGAGGGAGAGGGGAAGGGGGAGTGAGGAATCCAAAGGGAGCGTCTCAAAACTTAAGTGAACTAATAAACAGTACAACAGTGGATTCAATACTGCAAGACACAGAGCCTCAGACGGCACTGTCAGGAGAAACCTTATCTGCTAAGCAGCTAATGTAATGTAAACAAATCACGCAACAAGACACAGAGACGCACACAGACACACACAGCCAGAGCACAGAGCCTGCATAAGGGATCCTGTGACATGTTCACTCAAATAATCAAACTTATAACTTGTGAATTCTGTATACAAAAGAGAAACACCTATTCTAAACAGCAGATTGAAAGCTTCTTCATCAGATAAAGCAGGGATCTAATAACACAACAGCTAGTTATTCTGTATACAAAAGAAAACATATTGCTACCCGGTGCCTTTTTATTGTTTTTATTGTATAAAAGCAGTACATAATAAAAAAAAATACAAATTGGGTATTGCTATAATCGTATCGACCTGATAAGTAAATATAGCATGTCATATCTAACGCAGAGTGACTGCTATAAAAAATAAAAATAAAAAACACTACCAGGATTGCTTTATTTTGTTCAAAACGCCTCACAAAAACCTTAATAAAAAGTGAACAAAGTGTTGTATGCACCCCATAATGGTACCAATAAAAGCATCAATTCACCCGGCAAAAAAAAAGGCCCTACACAGCTCTGCACACAGCAAAATAAAAAAGTTATGACTGTCAGAATAGGACAACATAAAAACGCAATTTTTTATAGACCTATTTCTAGAGATGGGCGAATCGATTCTAACGAAGTGGAATTCGTTTAGAATTTCAGGAAAACTTCGGTTCTGAATGAAGTCGAAGTTTGGGGAACTTCGGGTGAACGAAGTGTGCTTTTGATTGATAAAATGGCTGCGAGCACATGGCGCTACATGGGGCAAAGCACTCTGGGAGGAAGAAGGGCATAGCCTGCATGACATGTGCAGAGATGAAGCCAATCAGAGACCGGCGGGATTCTGTGACGTCACCGCACTATATAAGTCCGGTCGCGACGCTGGGAGCTCATACCGCTCTCACTGTACTGATCAGGGAAGGTGCTGCCGCGGCTGATTGTTACTGAAGAACTGATTTTTATACAGCGATTTTTGTGGGGTGTCTCAGCTTGTCTCAGAGACTGATTCTCTTAACGTTCTATTTCTGATTTTTTTGGGTATTGGATCTGAAATTCAGTGTGCGTCCACTGCAGCTGCATATACATTTAAATCCTATCTGCTCACAGCACATTGAATATCCAAGGGGGATCTAAGCCCGTTCCTGTTGTACTCATTTAAAGAAACAGCGTTTTTACAACACAAATACCACTTCATTTTTGGCTGCTCAATTCTTTGGCGCAATTTACATCCAGGGGTTAATAAAGCGTTGTATTCAGCTGTAGTGACTCCAAGAAACCATCATTTTCACCGCCAAAATAAATACATTTTTCCTGTAGCCTAATTCACAAGCAAAGGTTAATTACAATTTTATCTCTTGTTGTGTGGCGTAGAAAACACCGCATTGTAACACGCTACAAAGCTAGTAGTTTGTGGTGGCTCAATTCTTTGGCGCAATTTACATCCAGGGGTTAATTAAGCGTTGTTTTTCAGCTGTGGTGATCCCCAGAAACCCTCATTTTCAACGCCAAAATATATACATTTTTGCTGTAGCATAATTCCTGTCCGGAGGTTAATTAAGCCTGTTTGTGCTTTTACATTTAGTAAAACACACAGTGTTTTTTAAACGACACATACAAGTAAATTTTTCCTGGCCATTTGTGGAGCGCAATTTATATCCAAGGGGTTTCCCAGCTTGTTCTGGGTTTT
>JAODAL010021497.1:0-66954 GCA_025379985.1 Phyllomedusa bahiana | reverse complement strand
AAATAAAGGTAAATTGTATTGAAAAAAAAGGGTTTTTCTTTAAAGAATACAACAGGAACAGTTTAGATCCCCCTTGGGATATTAAATGTCTGGGGGCAGATGCTTTAAAAGTATATCAGCGCTTTGGACCACACTGGATTTCCCGATCCAATCCCCCCAAAAATAAGAAATAGAACGTTAAGCGAAGCAGCCGAGACAAGCTGAAAAACCCCCCAAAAATCGGATAAAAAATCAGTTCTTCAGTAAGGCCATTACAAAAGCCGCCAGCACCTTCCCTTCAGTCGGGGAAGGAATGTGAGCTGCCAGCATCGCGCCCGGTTAAAAAGTGCGGGACGTCAAGAATCCCGGGGGCCTGTTGGGCTTCATCTTGCACGTCATGAAGGCTATGCCCTTTTTCCCCAAGTGCTTTGCCCCATGAAACCCCTTTGCTCGCAGCTTTTATAAATCAAAAGCCATTCGTTCACGCGAAGTCCCCAAACTTCGATTTTATTCAGAACCGAATTTTTTCCCCTAAAAATTCTAAACGAATTCCACTTTTAAAACAATTCCCCCATCCAGTGGGGCCATGCGCATAAAAACCCCCAAAATACCAGAAAAGGTAAAACTTCCCGAAGTCACCAAATTTTTTTTTCAGCACCCCCATACATGGAGCTCATCTAAGGGTGTATTGTTCAGTTTCGACACATAGGTATTCCATAGTTTTATTGGTATTGGGGCAGGAAAATGGGGAGGAAAACATTTGGCATTTCTTTTTTAGGCTTCCATTTACGTTTTTCCCTGGTAAAAAAGGCGGGATTCATTTACATGCGGCAGTACAATTACAAAAATAACATTTTCTTTGCTTTTTGTTTTAAAATTTATTTTTACACAAAAAAATTACTTTCAAAAAATTGTTTTTTTATTTTCCCCAAGTTTTCAGTCATAACTTTTTTATTTGTAATAGGAGCGGATTAAAGGCTTACTTTTTTGCGGACTGAGATTATGTATTTATTGGTACCATATAGGTAATGTTATTGGATCCTTCTCTACGAAAGGAGGACATGAAATAGGAGTCAGATTTTACCGTTTAGAGGGGTCATTAATTCCCCCCCATTTTTAAAAAGGGAATTTTTATCCATGAAATTAAAAGAAAAAATTAATGCTGTAACGTAAATACTGAATTGTCCCATATAGGGTTAAAGAAATATAGATTGGGGAATTTGATCTTCTATTTTAATTGAAATGCGTTTTTTAATTCTTTAAACATTTTTATGAAATTTGGTGACCCTTTGGGTAAGAGATTTTTTAAGTGTCCAGAAGGAGTTATCTGGAAATGACACTGATTTATCATTGTTAGGTTTGGTTTTAAAATGGGCAAGGGGGGACCGCAAGCATTTACTAAACAATAGAAAACCACCCAGGCACTAACAAAGTCCTAATCATTCACAAATGTTGGAATTTGTGACCAGTAAGGAATCATTTTTGGTTGAATAGATATGGGTGAAAACATGATATTAGGATTATGTTGAGTCTCGCTTATAATCTTTTTTTTTTCTGAGATATTGAAAAGGGAAGTCAGAGACTTAGTTTGTTCAACTGTTTTTGCTACTTACTAACTTTGGGAAAAAAAACCCTTTCGGTAGTTCATGTGTGTTGTTGCTTATTATCCGTTTGTATCCATTCATGCTTGCCATTATTCTCCATTATTGTGCCACCATCTGTCTTGCCATCCTTCAAGTTCCATACAATGGTGAGCGTGCACTTTTTTAATTTAATTTAAAGGGGTTTAAATTTTATATCTTTTGCCATGATCTGGTGAAACAGGTGACCCAAAACCCCTTTCCCCAGCTGTAGTGAGTGGCGCCACAACCCGCAAGTCAGGCCATGGACAACATTGCAGCCCAGTTCGTAACTCACCTCTCCTCGCTCCTGCCAGCATCTACTTGCTCCTACCAGCCGTCCTAGGAGGCAGCAATTCAGTTAAATTTGAAGGGCTAGCGCGCTGATGCTGTTTGGACTCTGCCTCTTCCTTTCTGCTCTGCCAGATCCATAGTACTTGAAGCCTATTTGTGAACAGGGTTTCTTAGTGTTTTGCTTATCCTGTGTACAAGTTACCTCCTGCTAATGTCCCTTAACCATGAACCTTGCTCTCTGTAATGACCTTCCTGCTTGTCCGTAGGCCGTCTAGCCGTTTTTCCCCCAACCCAACCCAAATCAGGCAAGTTGTGCCAGGTAGCTTGCCGCAGCAAGACCATCCAGCCTTGTAGCGGGCTCTGGTGAAAACCAGCAGCTCCTTAGACTCCACTCCCTGGTTTGAGTTTATGCCTCGCCCAGGGGCCTATGATCCCCTACCTCTAGTATTACATTGGTTTTAAACAAATTTGCTGTAGAGTCCTTTAATATCTGAGTACGGGGGCCGTTAGGACCCAAAAGAATATGGTGAAAAAATTTGCAGTTTTTAGCATCTTGCCTCACAGCCGCAGCTGCCTGGCATTTGGGCAATAAATTAAGACATTGTTATTTAAATTCAAAAATTTTTTCATGGTTGTTTTAAAACCCGTTTTTATACTTTTAGATTAATTACAATTTTTCTTTTCGGCCCGGTGGTGCCTTACATTAACCCCCAAAAAAAATTTAGTTGCCAAATTTTTTTTCCTGTTTTAGATCAGTTATGGAGCTAGAGATCCTCTTTTGAGTACAAAAGCGTACCCAAAAATTTTTCCCCGTTTAAAGAATTTTGGACACAACATGTAGCAAAGGCAAAGTTATTGAGAGGTTTGGATGGAAAGGTGGGAAATTTAAACCCCAGGCGTGACCCTGGAAAAGGGAAAACTGAACTCTGAGCCAGTATCAGTAAATCTGGAATCTGCACTGAAATTTACAATAGAACATCTGAAAAGGTTGTTATAAAATCCCCAAAATTAAAATCCTAACTTTTAAAATTTGATCATTTGTGGGACGTAAAAAGTTTTTTTTTCAGGACACTTTTTTCTCATACTTTTTGAGGGGAACCTTATTCCCTTCAGCTGTGGGGAATTGCCAAGAGTAAAATATCAAATATGGGAAAAGGGGACTGGGTCGGTTTGGTGTTTGTTCTGCAACGTTTTATCCCCCGGGTAGAGGAACGTTTATTACTTTTTCACCCCCCCCAAAAACGACCCCAATGTAGATTTTGGGGAATCTGGATTTTTTCACATTGTGTACCAGAAAAAAGCAAAATCAATTTTTTTCAGCGCGCTGGATTCGCCTTCATAAAATGTACAGGAAGGGGAGATACCAGGTTTAAGATTATTTTGGGGATCAGCAGCCTAACGAGTGTATGTGTGTAAATTGACCATGGCTCCCTCTCCCTGACTTTATACCTTCTTAAAAAAAACCGGAGCAAAACAACTGAAACCTTTTAAAGGGTTCCCAAACAAAAAGTGAGTGAAAGCAAAATTATTTTTTCCAAATGAAAAACCAGTTCATGTGTGAGAAATAATACAATTTTAAAAAAAAAAAAATTTTTAAAGGGCCCAAAAAACCCCACTAGGGAGATGAAACTTTGGGGAAATTTCGGGAAAACCCAAAACAGAAGGGGAAAGGGCAAAGGGCTTTACTATTTTTTGTAAAGTGTAATGAAATGTTTGAAAAACTTTAAGGAATTTTTAAAGTCTGAGGAATCCCCATGGTTTCATTGTTATCCCCCAAAAGGTGGCTGGACTTTGCCCCAGGAAATTTCCCAGGTCAAGTCCCAGGTAGTCCTCAATTGATGTCTGGGCTGCAAAAAAGGGATTTTAAAATAAAAGACTTTATTTTAAAATTTTAAATTTTAAACGGGGGACTGGGGGGTTTTCAAAATTACTCGATGTGTAGAAATTTTGGGGCAGAGGAGTAAGGAGGGAAATTTGTAAGAAGTATTTGTAGGAAGACAGGATAACCAACATGACAAAATAATTAGTCTTAGGAAGCTCCAAGTTCTGGATTAATATAGGGAGGAAATTTTCATGAAATTTTTGCCCCCAAAAACAAGTGAAAAAATTTTAAATTTAATGACCAGATGCAGAAAAAGGAATGTATCTGGCCCAAAAGCTAGACAAATTTCCGGGCCCCAAATCTTTATCAGCCATATTGAAAGACCTACACATGGATGGACAAAATTTTTTGATCTTCTTTCCCCCAAAATATCAGTCTTTTGGATAGGAATTCCCACATGTCTGAACACAGTATAAGGGCCCCATACTTTCAGCTTTATTGGTAAATCTACAAATGGTTGTACAAATTAAAAATGATTCTAACCTGACCCTCTTATGGGCTTTGTCCCACATTCCGGCCCCCAAAAGGATCAGAGGCAAAAGAATATTAAGATTTAAAAAAATATGATAGATGGAAACCCCAAAAATTTGGGGGTAGAGGGGTCCGTTCTCTGGCCGGGAAAAAAATTGAGTTCAGATTTGGGGGTATTTTATAAAGGAGGTTTTGATGGAGGCAAGGTTATATTTTCAGAACAAATTATATACCCCAAAAGTTATTCGGGGTGTTTTTTTTTTAAAAAACGGTTTTTTTTCCACTTTTTTGGCAGTCTTTTGTGTTTTTTAAAATTTTTTTTTTTACTTTTTTTTTTTGTTCTAAAAGGTTGTATCCAAAAAATATTTTTTTTCCCACGGAAGGGAAAGAAAAATTTGGTAAAAAATTTGTTACCCTTGTGACTTTTCAGGTTTTTACCCTCACCTTTTTATACAGCTTTCAAGTTGAGACTCCCATAATTTTATAAAAAATAAACTTGGATTTTCATACTTAACTTTGCCCTTTGCAACTATTTACCTTCTGTTTAAGTTCTGCAGTTTTAAATTGTCAGGGTAACTGCATTTTTTAAAGTTTTGCCCCTGGTGGGGGGAAAATTTTTTTTTTCTTCGTTTATTTAAAAAAATTTGGCAACCTGCTCCACTTTCCCTAACCCCTCAGTGTGTTTTTTTTTTGGGCTGTTTCCCAAGCAAAAAAAAAGGTTAAGGAAACCCGTGAGGAAATTTCCCCAAAAAAAGGGGAGATACAGCATCATACGGGGTCTTTTGATAGCATTTTTGGGCCCAAAGAAATTGCCAAAATGCATCATTTTTGCAGCCATTGACAGTGGGGGAATATGAAAAGAAGTCCATCCATTCAAAAGCCGAGAGGGGGGGACGTCCCGGAAAAAAAATCAGGAAAAACAAGTCTCTCATCACAAGGGGCTATTGGTTCTTAAAAGCGAAAGACACGACAGTGGGGGTGACTGTTTTCTTCATAAGAGTGAGATCACAGAGTCCATGCAAGGTTTTCCATGCACCCTGTTTTCCCCGGTCCGGGGAAAGATGACTCCGGGGAAAAAAGGGGGAAAAAGCCCCGACTTCAAAATTTTGGGCATAAAAAGCATTGGCTCAAGTTTTCAAAAAAGTTGAAAAAAGGAAAATTGGAAAAAAGGTGATTTTGGGGGATGAGAAAGAAAATCAAAAGAATGGGCTTGATGGGGGGCAAAGGTTTTGGAAAATTCAAGGGAAAAGGAGGCTTTAAAGGATCGAGAAAATTGAAGAAAAAGTCAGGTTCGATGGGGGAAAAACCCGATTTTATAGTGTTGTTTTACAGCCAAAAAAATTTTTTGGATATTTTTACCAGGGTTGATGTTGATTTTCAATGTGAGGATATGTGATTTTTCTTACAAGTTGGGAAATTCTTTATACACTCGAGTACTATGGGGATGAAGAGAACGACATATTGTCCAGCAGGACAACGACCTGAAGCAGATGTCAAGGTGGGAGAAGGAATGGTTCAGTGACAATGAAGCAGAATTGCTGTTCGGGGCCCCCCAGGTCTCCAGACCTCAACCCAAACCAAAAACTTGTGGTTAGATTTGGTTTTAAAAAAAAAGCTGTTTTCACAAACCCCGGTCCCCGTCTGGGACCAACATGGGAAAAGTGTAAAAGGGGGTTTATATTTTGGTCAAGAATGTTGAAACTGAAACCAGAAACCCCGAAAGGATTCAGGTTTAAACTGAAAACCAAAGGGGGATTTTTCCAAATTTGAAAAAACATATAAAAAATTTTCATTTTGATTTTTATGGGCAAATTTGTAACAATGCAGTTACAGGAAAGAATCTGCAGAACTGAGCAAAAATTTCTAAATACTTGCAAGTCAAAAATTTTTGTATAAGGGTAGGTTAAAATTTAAATTTTCTTTTTTAAAAAATTTTGGTTGCCATGTACAAAGGGGTAGTGGATGATAAATCAAACTTTTTTACCATTTTTTTTGTCAGTTTATGGTTTCTGCCTAAATAGCTTGTTTATTGTATCGTTTTGGTGATTTAAAAAACCGATGTTACCATTTCAGCAAAGTTTTCACCTAAACATGGCCATGGGATGAGGGGTCGGAGTCAAAAGGTTTGGGTAAAGGGTCGGGGAGTCCGGGGGGAAAAATTTGGGACGGGGACAAAGTGGGATTTGGAGCTTTGGCTTACCGGGTCCCACCCGCTTGAAAAATTTTCAGTAGTTTCACTTTTTTTGGGTTCTCCCAAAAAAAAAAATTATTTTTTGGAAAAAAAAAAAAACAAAGTAGGATCCCCCCATTTTCCTTTAAACCCGCCAAGGTTTAAAAAAAAACCCTTGCGCCCGATTTAAAAAAAGGATGGGAAGGTCCAAGGATACTGGTCTCTTGCCATGCTCAAAATATCAGCCCGCAGCTGCCCTAGAAGCAGACCTTCACATTAAAAGGTCTGCTTCTGATGGTAACCCAGCTCTTCCCAGTACCCCTAGTGTGTTGAGTAATGGAGTAATAGTGACACAGGGCTTGTTTTTCAAAATTGGTGTGCTAAAAATCCTGCTGGGGTGACCCCCAAACCCAAAAAAATATTTAAAGGGAGGTGTGTGTCAGATCCTCAATTACTAACACTCTAAATAAGAGGGGGAAAAAACACAAAAAATGCACACAAAACCTTATATTTAAATAAACACTCTCTGACATCAGACCTCTTTTACCATTTTATTTAAGAAATCAATCCTGGTCTGACATGATCCAATAATTCACAAGCCAATGAGTCTGACATAGTCCAAAGGGGAAACCAGTATAAAATAAAAACATTTAAATAAAGCATATCTAAAGACACCAACCAGCCATGTCTATAGAGATTATCCAGCCATGTCTATAGAGACCGTCCAGCCATGTCTATAGAGATTATCCAACCATGTCTAGAGAGATCATTCAGCTATGTCTAGAGAGATCATTCAGCTATGTCTATAGAGACCATCCAGCCATGTCTACAGAGATTATCCAGCCATGTCTAGAGAGATCATTCAGCTATGTCTATAGAGATTATCCAGCCATGTCTAGAGAGATCATTCAGCTATGTCTATAGAAATTATCCATCCATGTCTATAAAGATCACCCAGCCATGTCTATATAGACCATCCAGTCATGTCTATAGAGATCATCCAGCCATGTCTATAGAGAACATCCAGCCATGTCTAGAGAGATCATTCAGCCATGTCTTTAGAGTTCATCCAGCCATGTCTATAGAGATCACCCAGCCATGTCTTTAGATATCATCCAGCCATGTCTAGAGAGATCATTCAGCTATGTCTATAGAGATAATTCAGCCATGTCTCTAGAGATCATCCAGCCATGTCTATAGAGATCACCCAGCCATGTCTATAGAGGTCATCCAGCCATGTCTAGAGAGATCATTCAGCTATGTCTAGAGAGATTATCCAGCCATGTCTATAAAGATCACCCAGCCATGTCTATAGAGATCATCCAGTCATGTCTATAAAGATCAAACAGCTATGTCTATAAAGATCACCCAGCCATGTCTGTTGATAGGATCCAGCCATGTCTACAGAGATCACCGAGTCATTTCTAAATGGTATCAACCAGACATGTCCATAGAGATCATCCAGTCATGTCTATAGAAATCATCTAATATTACAAATCCACAGCTCTCAATAATCTTCAGAAGATTTATTTATCATGGCAAATTAGTTTACATGTGTATATACAATACAATGTATACGGTACAGTATGTTAAAAAAATATGTTAAAAAAATTAAAAAGGAATGAAAAAATTAGGAAAAGAAATAAAGAGCAGATGAAGAAACCAAGGAAAGAAAAAGGGGAAAAGGAGGAAAAGAACAGACAATTTAAGTAGTGGTAGAATGGTAACTTACCAATGGTTGGTAGGAAGAGAGATCATGATAAAGAGTAGGGCATGGATAGTACCAATTGTAGCCAATACTGTAAAAAAGGCAGAATGTGAAGTTCCATATCAACAAAATATATGACCAGAAAGGTAGGAGTAGTTAGGGATAAAGACTCACCATGTACCAGTGTAGGATGTACATATATTCAACCTGAAGGAATGAGGGGGAAAAATAAGTAAATTGGGTGAATAGAGATAGATTGGAGGGAATATGGAACAGAAAGTAGGTAGAGACAGATGGAAAGAGCATTTACAAGAGGTCTGTGGGCAAAAGGAATTCTGAAGGACGCAGAGGAAGTTGAGCCGGCTGCTCTCTTAGACGCAGTGAGCACTGCATTGTGAATGATAAGCCTGGGAGAGATGTATTTAGGTCATAAAGAACTGTAGTAATGTAGAATTGCCATCGACCCATATGAAAAAAATGTCATCTATGTAACATTTCCACTGTTTAGCGTATTGATTGTATATTGGATGAGAATAGACAAAGTGGTCTTTAAAAGATGCCATGAAAATATTTGAGTGAGGGTAGCTTTACATTTGAGCCCATCTCTCTTCCTACCAACCATTGGTAAGAGACCACTCTACTACTACTTACATTGTCTTTTCTTTTCCTCCTTTTCCCCCCTGATTTCTTTCTCTGCTCTTTCTTTCTTTTCCTCTTTTTTTTCTCCTTCTTTTTTTTAATTTCCTCTGGTCCATTTTCATATTATTTTTATTTTTCAACTGTTTGATTTTTTTAATGAATTTTTTTTATTGTTTCAATTTTACCCCCTTTAATTATGCATAATCGTTTCCTTTACTCTCAGATGCTATTTTGTTTATCACCCTGCCTCATGTATGGTATTTGTATTATATGTATTATAGTAATGTTCTTTTTCTACACTTATCCCTTATGTATAAGGTCTACTTCTGACTGAAACATCAAGGAAAAGATCACATTACCCTATGTACAATCTTATTTTGTATAGAAAGTAACATACAGTATTGTACCATATACACTGTACCAATTCTTGACAAACATTGTACTCTATATACACATGTAAACAATTTTCTCATGATAAATGCACTTTTTGAAGCATTATTGAGTGCTATGGATTTATAATATTATTTGGTTGGGAGTTACAAGTACCCGTTCCACTAGCACCACTCTTCCTTATCGGGTGCTGATCATTCTTTCATATAGAAATCATTTAGTCTTATCTATAGAGATAATCCAGTCATGTCTATAGAGACCATACAGCCTTGGCTATAAGGATCATCTAGCCATGTCTATAGAGAGTATCCAGCCATGTCTACACAGATCATCCAGCCATGTCTATAGATATCATCCAGTCATTTCTATAGCTATAATAGAGCCATGTCTATAGGGATCATACAGTCATTTTTATAGACATAATCCATCCATGTCTACAGAAATCATCCAGCCATATCTATAGAGATCATCCATTCATGTCTATAGAGAGTATCCAGCCAAGTCTATGAAGAACATCCAGTTATGGGTGTAGAGATCTTCCAAACATGTCTATAGAGCTCACACAACCATGTATATATGGGTCATTCAGCCACGACTATAGGAATTATCCAGTCCTGTCTATAGAACTCATCAAGCCATTTATAAAAGAATATCCAGCCATTTCTATAAAGAATATCCAGCCACATATATAGAGAATATCCAGCCATGTCTGTAGAGAATATCCAGCCATGTCTGTAGAGAATATCCAGCTATGTCTTTAGAGATAAGCCAGACATGTCTATAGGGATCATCCAGCCATGTCTATAGAGATCATCCAGCCACGTCTATAGAGATCATCCAGACATGTCTATAGAGATTATCCAGCCATGTCTATAGAGATCATCCAGCCATGTCTATAGAGATTATCCAGCCATGTACATTGGGGATTATCCAGCCATGTCTATAGGGATCATGCCATAAAGTTACAAGGCTTTTTAGATACTGGATTCTGTTTTGGAGATTAAGATTGTTCTATGTACAATTGGCCAGTGGTGATCGAACAGCAAGCCACATTCTATAGAGATCATCCTTTCATGCCTGTAGAGATCATTCAGTGATGCCTACTTTACACATTGGCAAACAGAGATTTATTTATTTATGTCCACACAAATCTAATAGGTGGCTTCTATAATAGAGAGGTAGTTCTTTATAGAAGAACAAGTAATGCTTATGTCATAGTCATAGTTGTAGACATTTTCATATCAATCCATGGAAATTAGAGATTTTAATCTGTATTCTTGTTTTCTAAGCTGAGAATTTTTGTAAGTCGTATTGAATTCAGAGGTCTACACGGTGAATCCTTTAGATTTAATGAGAAAGGAGAAATGCCTGAAATACTGGACATTGTGAACTGGGTAAAAGAAGAAGAGAAGAAAAGCACTGGCACTGAATATATCCCCATGCGGGTTACTGTAGGCAGCTTCGATCCATCACTAATGGAAGATAAACAGCTGGCTCTATTCCCACAGAGGATAACATGGAAAGATGGAAAGGTGAGAACAAGATTCCAAACCTTCCAGTTATAATAGATATCTACAATGAGACATTTCTTCAAGACCTAAAAATGAATGATAAGAACTAATGGACAATAAACTACACTGTGACTTTACAGGACTTTCTGTATTTTCTTGAAAATGAAAAATATTACATCCTGTAACTCAAGGTGAAAAATTTTTCTCGATAGAGTCACTAACTTTTCCCCTATGACGAGCATAAATGACAAACTTGTAGTTATGACTTATCTCTGCAGAATTTGACACACAAACATCTGAAGCTCCTCATTTTTCCATGACTTTTCCCAAACCTCTATACAAACTCCTCACTCATGGTGAGTATTGTCATCATACTACTATTATCCCAGATGAAAGTAGTGCTCTCATGATACTAAAGTGCCAAATGGAGTAGTGTCCTCATGACACTAATGCACCAAATGGAAATAGTTCCCTGATACTACTAATGCCCCAAATGGAAGCAGTGCCCTCATGATACTAATGCCCAAGATTTAAGTAGTGCTTCCTGTTACCAATGCCCCAGATGAAAGTAGTGCCCTCTTGATACTTACATCCCAGATCGAAGTAGTGACCTCATTATACTAATGCCCCAAATGTAAATAATGCCACATAATACTAATTTCCCAGATAGAAGTAGTGCCCTGATGATACTAATGCCCCAGATCAAAGTAGTGCCCCATAATGCTAGTACCTGATAGTGACTCATGCTACTAATTTCCCACATGGTAATGCTGCTAATGCCCTAGATTGAAGTAATGTACTTATGATACTTATGCACCAAATGAAAGTATAAGACGTGTTTATGTCAGACATGATAATAATAACTATTTTGTTCCCTCCATAGGCTCCACATACTAACTCCTAAAATGCAGTTTTACAACACCACAATACACATTAAAAATGCCCCTAAAATGTCCCACTGTTTTCAATGGGAATATGAGTCACAGTTCACATTGTGATCTGCAGTGTGTACTTAAGGAATGTGGATTCTTAATCAGTTCCACTTTTTCCAATGCCGGGAACTGGTCTGAGATCTGAATTTATTTAGGGGTTTGGAGTCTGATTATTGGTCTTGTCTGTGGAATGGGATTATTTTTTCTTTGATCTATTATCTGATCAGTTTAAGGGTCTGGTCTGGGATATTAATTTCTTTATTGGTCGGGACTGGAGTCTGGATAATCAAAATAACACAGATACATGAATAAAGTGTTTGATATTTTTCTATGCAGAAATTTAATCAGCATTTTTGGATCTTTCAGGTGCGGCACATTTATGACATTCTCCTTATTAGGAATACGATCCAACAGGAAGAAACAATCTAATCTACATTTATGTTTTTTCCTAGATTCCTATAAGTTTATGCTCTAAAGTTTGTTTACCAGGAACTCGACGATCTCCAAAAGGAAGCCACCATTCCTGCTGCCATGACTGTATCCCATGTCCAGAAGGACATATAACCAATAGAACCGGTACGTATCTCCAACTTATAGGGCGACATGTATGAATGGGGCTGCACCAGATATCTGGCGTCTTTGCAACCTGATATCAGGCGCAGCCCTGTTCATACTTTTTTAAATCTCATGCACGGCATTCTCGGTGCATTACAGAGACCCTGCGGACCACCCTCGGTGGGTATGCGGGAGGCGGGGCTCACTAGAACCATAGCGAAGCTGCACATTTATAGCTTCGCCACGATATTTCTAGGCGCATTGCAGCTGGAACAGGTAGAGCACTTTCAAAGTGGTATACTTGAGCCAGAAATGTTGTTTGAGCACTAGAATGTGCCTGATTTATGACCCGCTATAATGACCCGCCTCCTGAACGCCAAATTTCATGCATGTCACTCATAATGTATATGAAACAGGAAGGGGAATAATTTATATCAGGAGCCAAAATGCACAAAAATGCCGCAAGAAATGTAAATGTTTATAAAACGTTTGTTATGGGAGCAGAAAAGGCAAAAGAGGAATTGGGGCGCTAAAGAGATACCCAGAGCAGAAGACAGGAAATACATCAATAGATATGGCAAAGGGTAAAGATGCTGGTGGACTCCATACCACAACAAAACCAAACAGGAAAGTACACCAGCAGTCATAAGAAATAACCATGCAAAGAGTGCATCAGTCAAAAACTAGAAAGACTCACTGCTAGATAATTCAGGAGCAGGTGGATTGTGATGCATGGTTGGTGGACATTTCATAGGAGTTCAATTCTGAAGCAAGACAGTAATAGGAATATCTAAAACTAACTAACTGTCCCTGAGGCTTCCCCAAAACATAACCCTACTTCTGTCCATGACAACAGAACATCTGTCCCTGAAACTGATCATAAAGCTATCCCTTACAATTGAGCCTTATATAGAAAGTTGGTCTATTACCCCAAAAAACCCTAGGCAGAGCACAGCAGGAACTACACAAACAACAAACTAATATTCTCAAGAAGTTAGCTAAGTGGGACGACAATATACTAGAACTTGGAAACTGGACTAGACAACAGAGTTTAATAAACTATACCTTGACATCAGGACTGGACAAGAGACCATGTAGTATACTCTGGAACAAGACTGCCAGACACACTGAGCTTTAAAAAGAATAGGAGTACATTAATGAGTTTCAGGTGAGCAGCCAGGTTAGCTGACATGCAAGCATCCTGAATAGTTGCCATGAAACTCCAAAAAACACACTGATTAGCAGCAGGGGATGAAATTACAGGAGAATTCCAGCCATTTGTAATGGGCAGATATTTATTGTTCAGAAATGAATCTGTTATATTTACCCTATTTTACATAACTAAGGGATGGCAGATTCTCTGCTAAAAACCAACACCTACAAAACCCCAACATAGATTTGTATTTTGGTTGAGAAGCCGAAGTAGTCTCTAAAAACTAAACTATTTTTATTACCCAGTGATGTGGTCCTTGAAGGCATTCCATTGGTAAAGCACTCATATAATATTGGTCTACCCACCATGGCCTCAGCCATGCTACACCTGGCCCAAAGACCCTAACTTCTCTTATGATCCGACTCCTATCCCAGATACACACCCCATGGGAATTCCTCCACTGGGCTCATCCGGCCTTCACAAACTAGATAGTTGAAGCTCACCTGTCCCATTTTTTTCTCCTACTTACTTAAATTTTCAACCTACAAAGCCTCTCCCGCTACAGACATGTGTCACGGACGCCCCTGCGACCACTGTCCCGGGTCACAGGCGCGTCCGTGCCCCCGCTCCCAGCGGAGCCCCGTCCCGCACGTCGGGTTCGGGGTCCGCTCGTGCCGCAGCCCCTGTCAGCGTCCACTTACCCAGCCACGCTCCTGCTCTTTCGGCTCTCAGCTCCCGGCGCGTAGCTCCGCCCCTAGGGCACGCGGCTCGGCTCTCTGAGATTTAAAGGGGCAGTGCGCCGGTAATTGGCTATTGCCGGGCACTGCTCCTATTTAAGTCTGGCCTCTTCCTGCCGGCCCTTGCCGGATCCTTGGTGTTCATGCTCATGGTGAAAGTGTTCCAGAAACGTTCCTGTCTGCCTTACCGTGTACCGACCCTCTGCTGGCTCTCACCAAGAAACAAGCCAATCCACGCAGCTGGCCTGTCGAGGCCGAGGAGGCGTTTGTGAAGCTCAAGTCCGCCTTCTCTACGGCTTCTATCCTTGCACGGAAGTGGATGCTCCGTCTGTGGGGGCCGGAGCAGTTCTTATGCAAAAAGGGTCGTGCGGCTTCTTCTCCAAGACGTTCTCATCGGCCGAGAGGAATTACACGATTGACGACCGGGAGCTACTAGCCATAAAATTGGCCCTGGAGGAGTGGCGTTATCTGCTGCAGGGCGCCCGTTTTCCCATCCGTATCTACTCGGACTATAAGAACCTCCAATATCTGCAGACGGCTCAGCGACTTAACCCACGCCAGGCTAGGTGGTCGCACTTCGTCTCCCTGTTCGATTTTGAGATCCACTTCAGACCAGCCAAGAAGAATGTGAGAGCTGACGCCCTCTCCCGTGCTTCTGACGTGGTGGGTGAAGAGACTTCTCCTGAACACATAATTCCTCCAGAGCGCCTCATCTCGGCAGCGCCAGTGGACCTCCGGAAGGTTCCCCCTGGAAGGACTTATGTGCGTCCTGCTCTCCGCAGACGTATCTTGAAATGGGGACATTGCTCATTGGTGGCTGGCCATCCCGGCGCTCGAAGAACCTTCCACCTGATATCCCGGTTCTATTGGTGGCCAGAGCTGGAGAAGGATAACAAGGACTTCGTTTCGGCTTGCGACTCCTGTGCCCGGAACAAGACGCCACATCACAAGCCGGCAGGTCTACTTCAGCCACTCCCTGTTCCCACATGGACCAACATTTCAATGGACTTTATAACCGACCTCCCTCCGTTGTCTGGCAACACCATTATCTGGGTGATTACCGATCGCTTTTCCAAAATGGCGCACTTCGTCCATTTGCCAGGGCTGCCGTCGACCTCCCGGCTGGCTGAGCTATTCTTCATCCATGTGTTCCGGCTCCATGGACTCCCTCAGCAAATTGTCTCGGACCGGGGAGTTCAATTTGTCTCCAGGTTTTGGCGAGCCCTGTGCAACCAACTCCAAGTGAAGCTCGACTTCTCTTCCGGCTACCATCCACAGACGAACGGCCAGGTGGAGAGGGTCAACCAAGTCGTGGGATGCTACCTTCGTCATTTTGTCTCGGCACGCCAAGATGATTGGTCCAATTTGCTGCCGTGGGCGGAGTTCTCCTATAACTCCCTTGAGTCCGAGTCCGCGGAGGCCTCCCCCTTCTACATCGTGTATGGCTTGCATCCCCGCCCCCCTCTCCCTCTGGCAACCCCCTCCGAGGTCCCGGCGGCGGACGCACTGGTTCAAGACATGAAGGCCATCTGGTCCCAGACCCGTCAGTCGCTGCTCCGCGCGTCCGAGCACATGAAGACTCAAGCGGACAAGAGAAGAATCCCTCTTCCGGTGTTCTCTCCAGGTGAAAAGGTGTGGCTCTCATCTAGATATGTCCGTCTAAAGATGCCTTCTCACAAACTGGGACCCCGTTTCCTGGGACCTTTTGAGGTCATCAGCCGCATCAACCCGGTATCATACAAACTCCGGCTCCCTCCTACGATGAGAATCCCCAACGCGTTTCATGTCTCCCTATTGAAACCTCTGGTCCTTAACCATTTTTCCCAGAAGGCTGCCCCTCCTCCGTCTGTGGCTGATGCGCCCAATGTCTTCAAGGTCAAGGAGATTCTGGGCATGAGGAGAACTAGGGGAAAGCGATACTTCCTGGTAGACTGGAAGGGCTTCGGGCCCGAAGAAAGGTCTTGGGAGCCAGAGGACAACATCCTGAACCGCAGCCTCATCCAGAGGTTCCTTCAGTCCAGTAAGAAAGGGGGGCCCAAGGGGGGGCTCCAAGGGGGGAGTACTGTCACGGACGCCCCTGCGACCACTGTCCCGGGCCGCAGGCGCGTCCGTGCCCCCGCTCCCAGCGGAGCCCCGTCCCGCACGTCGGGTTCGGGGTCCGCTCGGGCCTCAGCCCCTGTCAGCGTCGGCTCTCAGCTCCCGGCGCGTAGCTCCGCCCCTAGGGCGCGCGCGGCCCGGCTCTCTGAGATTTAAAGGGGCAGTGCGCCGGTAATTGGGTATTGCCGGGCACTGCTCCTATTTAGTTCCGGCCTCTTCCTGCCGGCCCTTGCCGGATCCTTGGTGTTCATACCTATGGTGAAAGTGTTCCAGAAGCGTTCCTGTCTGCCTTATCGTGTACCGACCCTCTGCTTATGTCTACCGTCTACGAACCTTGCCGCCTGCCCCGACCTCCTGCTTGTCTACCGTCCACGAACCAGAGCCGCCTGTCCTGACCTCCTGCCGGTCCCCGACTACGAGCCTGCCTGCCGTTCCTGTCCTTTGCCTTGGCCGCCACCGCAGGCAAGCCCCGCCAGTGGTAGTGACCTGGTGGACACCCGCCGCAGCAAGACCATCCCGCTTAGCGGCGGGTTCTGGTGAAAACCGGGTCCCACTTAGATTCCACTCCCTGGTAGGGGCTTACGCCATCGCCTGCGGTGTTCCAGTGGATCCACCTCCAGAACCGTTACAACATGAAAACCATGTATGACTCCTCATATAAATGTCCATGACATAAAGGTGCACAATATCTGGCCAAACAAAACTGCTATCTGCTTCCTCCAACTTCCTATGGCGTATCACCAATTACTTATTCAGAGCCACAAGTTTATCTATAACCTTATTAACTTTGAAAAAAGCAAAATAAGCCTCCTCCTTAAATTTAAGATATCAAAAAATCCGACCAGCTATGGTTAGAATTTCCTTACTTAACTATCCTATTGTGACGAATACCCATAACCCAATTCCCCAAATCATTATCCAATCGCTTCAACATCATTGTAGGTGCCAATTACAAAATGCGGTCATAATAATGGCTTAATACTAATATGCTATAGGTCCCACCACTTTTGTGCTCTTTACCCATGAAGAATAGCAAAAGGAAGCCATCTAGCTTGTATTATACAGTTTTTAGTACATCCAAGTAGACTAACATCTACAAACTATTAATACAAGGAATACCAGCATTGACACTTACACATGTTAAGGCCATAAAACCCATAATAACCTAATTGTGCATTTCAAAATAATCAAATATAACTAAGAACATTTGTATAATGAAGGAAAAGTGATTGCTGATACAGTTGTCAATGCAAATCTTCTGTTTTATTACAAGCAATGCATGAGATTATATAACTTCTCTTTAAGGCAGATCATGTTTTTAATGTATTAGTAAAACAATACGTCTTTATGCATGGACTAAATATTCTATTGGTCAAACAACTAAATCAAGCCTCCCCTTAATTAACATATCAAAACCCACCATGATAAGCTTATTGGTTACTGTTAATTACACTTACCCCTTAACTTTATTCTAAATTGATTGCTGAATACTATAATCCAATCAAACACCTTATTCAATTCTTGCTTCAACATCATTGTAGCTAGCCTAGATACAAATGTGGTCAAATATTGCTTAATGCTAATATTGCTGAGTGTAGGTTCCAGACATTTGTGGCTTCTGGGCTTAGAGTCAAAAGTCATGGATAGGGAAGTGAGTACAAAATAGGGAAGTCACAAGCAACCTTAGGTAGTATAAGATATAACAGTATTAACTTAGTACATCCATTAAGCAGAGCTGAACAGTCAGATACAAAGATGAAAGAAGTAGAACAAGATGGAAGTCTCAGCCATTTTGTGTCATTAGAAATTGCAAACTTAAATCACCAAATTAATCCATAGGAACAACAACATAAAATAACCTAATTGCCATAATAAACACAATAACAAATATACAACCTAAGACACATTTTGACATTACAATGAAGGAAATAATTGTTTGACCCCTTGCTGATTTTGTAAGTTTGCCCACTGACAAACAGTCATGAACAGTCTATAATTTTAAGGATAGGTTAATTTTAACATTGAGAGATAGAATATCCAAAATAAAATCCAGGAAATTACATTGTATAAATTATTTAACTGTATTTGCATTTTGCAGTGAGAAATAAGTATTTGATCCCACACAACCAGTTCTGGCTCCTAAAGACCAGTTAGATGCTCCTAACCAACTCTTTACCTGCATTACAGACAGCTGTCTTACATAGTCACCTTTATAAAAGACTCCTGTCCACAGACTCAATTAATCAGTCAGACTCTAACCTCTACAACATGGGCAAGAACAAAGAGCTTTCTAAGGATGTCAGGGACAAGATCATAGACCTGCACAAAGCTGGAATGGGCTACAAAACCATAAGTAAGACGCCGGGTGAGAAGGAGAAAACTGTTTGTGCAATAGTAAGAAAATGGAAGAAATACAAATTGACTGTCAATCAACATCGATCTGGGGCACCATGCAAAATCTCACCTCGTGGGGTATCCTTGACCATGAGGAAGGTGAGAGATCAGCCTAAAACTACAGGGGGGAAATTTGTAAATGATCTCAAGGCAGCTGCGACCATATTCACCAAGAAACCCTTTGGTAACACATTGCGCCATAATGGTTTAAAATCCTGCAGTGCCCACAAGGTCCCCCTGCTCCAGAAGGCACATGTGCAGGCCCATGTAAAGTTTGCCACTGAACACCTGGATAATTCTGTTAGTGATTGGGAGAAGGTGCTGTCGTCAGAGGAGACAAAAATTGAGCTCTTTGGCATGAACTCAACTCGTTGTGTTTGGCGGAAGCGAACTGTTGCCTATGACCCAAAGAACACTGTCCCCACTGCCAAGCATGGAGGTGAAACATTATGTTTTGTGGGTGTTTCCCTGCTAAGGGCACAGTACTACCTTACTGCATCGATGAGAGAATGAATGAAACCATGTACCGTAAAATCCGGAGGGACAACCTTCTTCCTTCCCCCAGGACATTAAAATGGGTCATGGCTGGGTCTTCCAGCAAGACAATGACCCAAAACATAGAGCCAAGGCAACAAAGGAGTGGCTCAAAAAGAAGCACATTAAGGTCATGGAGTGGCCTAGCCAGTCTACATACCTTAATACCATACAAAACTTATAGACAGAGTTGAAGCTCCGAGTTGTCAAGCGATAGCCTCAAAATCTTAATGATTTAGAGATAATCTGCAAAGAGGAAGGGAGCAAAATTCCTCCTGACATGTGTGCAAACCTCATCATTATGACTGCTGTGCTTACCAACAAGGTTTATGCTACCAAATGTTAAAGGTGTTGTCTCACTACAAGGATTGCTTTTTATGTTAAAGATCTTGCAAAAAGAAGTCACTTTGCAATATATGTCCATTAACAGTGTCCTACGTATTCTAAGATATCCCCTCTTGTACGGGCTGCATCAGCTCCGGTGGTTGCTATAGCTACAGACCTGTTTGATCTCTCCTGATAGGCTGCCAGTGCTGGTCGCTATAGCTACAGACCTGTCTTCAACTGCAGCCTAGTAGAGGCTTGTAAACAGGCCCCTGAATTCAACGTTAAACCAAGAAAACAGGACTGTGGTAGCATGAATCAATGTAGTGAGACAACCCCTTTAAGTCCTGTTTGCTACAGTGATCAAATACTTACTTCTCACTGCAAATGCAAATACATTTATATAATTTATACAATGTTATTTTCTGGATTTTATTTTGGATATTCTATCTCTCAATGTTAAAATTAACCTACCCTTAAAATGATAGACTGTTGTCAAACTTACACAATCAGCAAGGGATCAAATAATTATTTCCTTCACTGTATATTTTCTATCAGTCTGGAATAAACACAACTACCCTTTTAGAATGAATGAGTGTGCACATTAAGTTTGTAACATACCAACTGCCAGCGCCCTAGCCACTGGACCATTTCTAGCAAGACTGTCCATCTGGAAGCCCCGGCATCTGCCCCAATGATGATGATACAAGGCCATGTATACCTTTAAATACATAGCACTACCTGTCAACTTCTCAAGGTGAATCACTGTCTTTATATCCACCTTATTCATCTTTGACCAGTGCAGATGACTCCAATGAAGAATCCTAGCATTGCACATATTCCAACAACAGGCCCACTACCACTTTTTAACTGGGTGCACCCAACAAAACCACCCAAAACAGGCTGGGGAAAAGCAGAATATAAGCAGACCTTCCTCAAAACAAGATATACACCTCTCCCAGATCGGAACTTATTTGTAATGGTAACAACATTTACCTCCTGGAATCCCTTGCTGATAAACCAGAAGGAATTAAGTCAAGTCCACTTTGTTTATAGCGTTTAACAAAAATGCCACTAGGCACCACCTAATACCTGGAGGGGAAACCCCTACTTTACACCCCCTGCCAATAAAATAAAGCAAACAAGTCTCCACTACTCTCACCTACAAGCTCAACAATAACACTTCACACTCCTGCCAAAGGGCTCGATAGGCTGCCAAATGGAACTTTTCATGGACCTGTGACACCAAATCAACAATTATGACAAGTTCCAAAGCCACGCTAGTCAAGATATTCAACTGAAAACAAGAAAAAGAGTCAGCTGAAGAGATGTGAACCCCAGACACACGAGAAGCATCAAAATAAGAATTCAGCATAAGCCCCTTTAAACCCAGATGCTGGACCACCCACAATGAGTTGGCCGTCTGACAATTGACCGTGTGAACTAACCCTAAATTGTCATTCTGAAAACCTGATCTTTCCACCTGCCAAATGCTCCCTGTAAATCTCTATTGCAACCACTATAGAAAACAGCTCCAGGAATCTCAACTTAAAAATGGAGGCTCCATCTCTCCAGTCCTCCAAATGTCCGTCCAAAGATGGGAACACCCCAGGCCTTTGAAATCAGAAACCAAACCATGGTCTCCTGAATTATCTGTAATCAACTAAAGGTCAACATTGGATACCAACTCTCAAAAAGAATGCCTTAAAAATGTATTTCTACAAAAATCTTACCTATGCCACAAGATCCTTCTATAAGCAGGTCAATAACTGAACAAAATAATAGCCCTTCATCCCCTTTCATTAGCCATTGCTAAATGGCAATAAAACACCTGCCCCATAGTCATTATCCTACAGGTAATATACAATTTGCTTTACAATGTCCACAGGTCCCTCAACAGTATTTTTTTTAACCTTAAACCGATGGGTCTCTAATGTCTAGAGCTGATTCAGTTATCCTCCCAAAGTTGTCATTTCACTATGTCTGAATCTATCATAATCCCCAAAAATATGATCAGTTGATGCACATAAAAAAGTCAAACTGCAACGGGGCCCTGTTACTGTATCTTACAGATTGCTTTCATTATTTCCAGAAACTGAAAACTGCCAGAAGTGTCCTGATGAACAGTGGCCAAATGAGGACAAAGATGAGTGTCTTCCAAAAAAGATAGAGTTCTTGTCATACGAGCAGGACATCATGGCCACATTGTTTTCTTCTATGTCTGGACTATCTCTTATCATAACCATCTCTGTATTAGGGATTTTCATTTCCTTCTTGGACACTCCTATTGTAAGAGCCAATAATCGGAACATCAGCTTCATTCTTCTTCTGTCCCTTAAGTTCAGTTTATTATGTGTGTTCCTGTTCATTGGTCGCCCAGATGATATAACCTGTAAGCTACGGCAAATCTCCACCGGAGTCAGCTTCACTGTTGCCATATCTTCTATCCTGGCTAAGACCATTATGGTTTCGATCGCTTTCAAAGCAACCAGACCTGGAAGCTCTTGGAGGAAATGGATGGGAGCTAAACTCCCCAATTCTGTGGTATCGATCTGCTCCAACATTCAAATTCTGAATGGTGTTATTTGGTTGTCGGTTTCCCCTCCATATCAGGAGCTGGACATTGACTCTTATCCTGGGAAGATCATCATCCAGTGTAATGAAGGATCTGTCTTGGCGTTTTACCTCATGTTGGGTTATTTGGGGTTCCTGGCGGCTGTGAGCTATTTTTGGTTTTCATGGTGGGGACATTTACCTGTATTAAATGAACCCAAATTACTCCCTTCAGATGCTGCTGTTCTGCGGGGTGGATTGTGCCACCCCGGGGCCTATCTGAGCGAAAGGGGAAGAAATGGTCTCTGTAGAGATTTTCGCTATTTTGGCTTCAGAATTTTTTGGGATTTTGAGTTGTAATTTTTTCCTAAATGCTAAAATATTATTATGAGGCCGAGCTAAAACATAGAAGACAGATGCTGGAGAAACATAATTTAAAAGGGACTGATTAATCCTGTAATAACTATTTTGGGGATTATTTATCGACAAATTTGAAATGGGGAAAGGGTTTTTTTATGGTATCAAATTTTTTTTAGTCATGCTTTAATTTAAGGTAAAATCTTGCAATCTTTAAATCGCGCCATTTTCGGCCTTTCCCGTAATTTTGGGGGGGACAAATAGATTACAGAATAAGCAGGGGGGATGTGTGTGCGACGTCATGATGGGATTTTTATGGTTGCGATTGGGTAGAAAAAATCAAAATACCTCCATAGACAGCGTTTCCCCGTTCAGCCTCATGTCTCTCAGGGCTCAAAAAAACGTGGCTCTGCCTGTCCAAACCAGTCGGAAATTATTTCTATTTCTGCACAAAGAAAACCTCTAATATTTTTCTGTATCCCTTTCAAATTTAGTTAGATTAGAGATGGAAGATTTTAGTAGTTAGGTAGAGAATTTAAAGAAGCATCTACCGCTTTAAAAATTTCCGGGGGAGCCCCCCCCGGGCCCCCCCAACACAAAGACAAAGGCCCCCTATAAAAAAAACGGGGGGAAAAGGTCAAAGACCTTTTAGTTTTAGACATTGCACTGAATATCTTAAATTATTAACCCAGTTTGCTATTGAAATTTTTCCCCGGGGAATTGGGCAGCCTAAAATTATATTAGGATACACATAATTTCTAGTAACTGCGGGTCTCTTGTTAGTGAAAATCCACTTTATTTCAGTATACATTTAGTAGGTGTTCATTTTCAATTTTACCCATTCCCCCCTTTGTTCTTTAATCCACCTTCACTTAAATCTAAAAAACAGCAATTTTATGCCCACAGGTGAATTGAAAAGGTGCAAAAAAATACCGTGTATTATATGAAAACAAAACAGATACTTTGTTTTTTCATTTTTGCCAGTCCAGATTTGTTGATAGAGACACCTTGCATTTAAATTTTTAAACCCAGAAAATTTTTTTTTTTGATTAGAGGGATTTGGAATAGCTTTTTTGCCGTTTTTTAATAAGAGATTTTCCCAAAAACTATTCCATCCCTTTTCAAATTTTTATTTTTTGAACATGGGGGAAAATGCAGGTGGTAAGCGAGCAAAGGGGGGTAGCACAGGGAGGTAGAGGTAGAGAAAGGGCCCCTTCCAGTGCTGGCGAAACACGCATGCCGGGGATCGTCGTTGCAGGACGTCAGGCCTGTCATTGCTGGGTCAGGGCCCTGTAAATCTCATAACGAACGCTTGCCAATCTGCCCTTTCAGTGGTTAAGAAACCTGCTCCACAGTTTTACCCCCTCGTTCCCAGTACGGCCCAAATGTCGTCATCAGCATCATCGCATACGTCCAACATAAAGCACCCCAAATGTCAACTCGTGTCACCCCCTGGGATAATCCATTGTCAAAAACCTCTTTGATGAAAAAAATTTTGGGGTTTGGGGTCAAAGGGCCCATGTTAAAAGATCAAGAGGAGTTTAGTTGCTCTGACGCCCATTACTGATGCCACAGAGGAGGAAAGGAACCGGTCAATGGGCAAAAAATCCCGGGCGGTCGGCAACGCCTTGCAGGCCCTCTTGTTACCCCGCGCTTCGGGATGCGAAAGTGGGAGACCAATCACCTGTTTTGATGATGAGGGATGACATTGCGGATCCATCGGGGTTTTTTCCCGCAAAATTTGCTTGCGAGGTTTTTCATCAGGGGAGAGGAGGAAGACGTGGGGTAGTGTCAATAGGGGGTCCCCGCCACCAAAAAGGGAGAGGGCGGTCGAGAAGTCCCTGATATGATTCCCGCCAGCCAGGGGCAGCGCAAACCCCCGCCCCTCGTTTATCGCGTCAAAAAGGCCCGGGAAACCTCTAAAAGCCCGGGGCCCTTTTTTTGAGCAAGCCTTGATTCACCAGCGTTTTTATATGGCCTTTCCCGTAAACGCAAATAGAGGATAAACCTTAAGTGGTTAACCCCCCAACATCCTAGTCATATGCAGCGAATGTGAGTTAAAAAGGAGGGAACACTTGGCCAAAAAAAGGCCAAACCCCCACCCGGGCCCCCAACCACTGTCACACCCCTGGTCCGCCCCTTCCCTCCGCCCACCCAAGCGTTCCTCAGCTCCCATGTCTTCCAGAGTCATGATCGGGAAGCCTCCGCTTCGCCCCCCGTCGCCCAAGTACCAAGCACCCCCAGGACCCACCTCCCCTTCCCCTTTCCCGCCGTTTGATGACCTGCACCCGTACAGCGCCGTCTAGCAGCCAGCCGTCTGTTTCCAGGTTTGGGAGCAGAAGAAACACTTTCCCAAACCATCCCAAAGCCAAAACCCTGAATGTTGGCATTGCCAGGTTTTGGGCCCTTTTGGAATGTTCCCTTTCGTCTGGTGGAACAAATGGGTTCCGCCACGTTTTGGCCCCCTTCCCTCCCCCCAAAAACCCAATCCCGAGCGGGCATTTCTTTCCCAAAAAGCCGCCCTCCCTGGCCACCCAGTGTCTCTAAATTTCAAGCCTTGTTGCATCGTGGCCGGAAAAGTCCATCTGACCACCAAAACCATCTCTGTGCCCCCAGCTCACTGGGTGAGTTGGTGGATGTCTCTGGGGGTGACGGGGCTCTAGGCTGGCGCATGCTCTTCAAAACCGCGGGGGATGGTGCAGGGCTTTTTCCCCCCAAGGCCCTCTGGTGGCATCCGTCCCAGAGAAACCAAGCCGTTTTGAAATTAACTGCTTGGAGCCCCATCCCCACACAGGTCAGGAGCTGGGGGCTCTCCGAAACGAGACCGAGCCTGGCTGGGTGCCAAAAACCCCTTGTGCCGGGCAAGGTGGTTTGCGATAACGGGCGAAATTGCTGCCGCCCTTAAGTCGGTAGGTGGAGCACTTCCCTTCCCGGCAATGTATAAAACCTGGCACCAGAAATTTCTAAAGAGCTACCCGGGGGACTGCCTGTGAAAAAAGGCTCGAGGTCGAGTTGCACTTCCCCGTTCGATTTCCCTGCCCCGCCTGGCTGGTTGCAGCTTCAGCGGGCCCTCCCCGTCAACCGCTCATTGTTGACATGGCAACACGTGGAATTCCCCCCCCTCCACTTTCTCCAGCGATTGGGGCAGCAGCGCAATGCCTTTACGCAGTCGAAGTGACACATGGCGAAAGCAGCGGTGCGGACCTGGGGGTGTTGAGCCCCCGAGAGGGGAGGCAGGTGAAGAGCCCTGCCCCACCCTTGCCAGTTTTGAAGAAGCCACCAAAAATGGTCAGTGGGGACAATCCCCTTGTCAGATGGCATTGTGGTGATCTTAGTTTTGGGGGAAACGATGTTGGACACTCTGAAACAAAGGTCCCCCCACCGGGAGGAGGAGACGACACAGAGCAGACAGGACCCCTTCTCTCCGTCAAACACAACCCCGACAGTTCCAAAATTTCCGGTCTTATAGGAGGGGTTGGGGTCCAACTAGTGCAAGGGGCGCATCAGCTCTCGGGTGCATGATCTCGGGAATCAGGGTGTGTTAAAGCTGTCCCGGAGGAAGCGGAGGAGGGGAGGAGGTATTCCTAGACCCCCATGTTACCGAGTCCCCCCTTGGAAAAGGTTGGCGGAAATTTTTGAGGCGGAGGAGGAAAGTGAGGAAAGTCAGTTTTTGTAGTGCCCCCGCCCCAGAGGCTTGGGAAATCAAGGCTCCATCTCTCACATGAGTGCTTGGTGCTCCTTTTCCCTCCAACATGACCCTGCATTAAGGCATCAAAAAGGGGGGAAAAAAAGTTACTGAGTGGCCACCCCCTGGATCCCGGTAAAAAACAAAAACCAGCATTTTCCTTTCCCCCCCCAAATAGAGAGAAAAATGCAGGAAATAGAGACCTTGTGATTGATCAACTGGGACTTTTTGCGTCTGCTTCAGTTCTTAAAAGTCACGGGGAAACAACGCCACGACGGACAGCAGTACAGTCCCAAGTAGCCGTAGCGGCAGCAGCAGCAGCAGGCAAGGTGCAGAACCTAAGGGTGACCTCTGGCAATTTTTTTAACCCCTCCCAACGAATGAAAATTGCGGGGCAACACATACAACACCAGGACCAGTTAAGACATGGGCACGACTATCTGCTCTCAACCCCGATGTTTTTGTATGTGTTCCGGACCCCAAAAGACCGGGTATCCAAAATGGACGAATGGGGCCCCAGTGGTCGTCACGCCAAGGGTTTGTCCTGCCCAGCAGCCAGCGCATATCTGAGCAGACCCCAGCAAGCGGAGGGGTATTTCAGACAAATGCATCGGCTTTCCCCAATATGTGGATCGTTTTTAATTTCTTTAAGATGAAAACAGGCATGGGTCTCTGATGATGTTGTGGCCCCAATTTTCCGGGTCACCGATTTGTTGTGGTACTTCACATTCCTCTTAAACGAAAGGTCCTCTTTAAAAAATTTTTTTTTAAAAAGATCATTTAAAAGCAAATTTTTATTTCCCGTTCCCAAAAAGTTCATTTTGTGGTTTTGCTGTGAGGAGACCGAAAGCACCAAAGGGTTTTATGACAAAAAAAATTACATTTTCTATTTCATCTTTTTGAATTTTTCGCATTGTAAGGTTTTTGGGGGCATTTGCCTCACAATTTTTAACAGTGGCTGAAAGTATATTTATAATTTTTTTGGGGGGCAGTTGCTGTGAGATACAAAATAATTATGGTCCTTTGGGAAAAGGTGGTGGTAAGGGGCATTTCTCCTCACAATTTTTTAACAGTGGTGGAAGTCATTTTATAATTTTTTGGGGCATGTTGCTGTGAGATAAAGCATAATCTGGGCCTTTGAACAGAAAGTGGCTTCTAAGTGGGGATTTCTCCCCCCCCGATTCTTAAAAGGGCTGAGAAGTCATTTTTTAATTTTTTGGGTCATGCTGCTTGAAATCAGAATACTACAAGTCCTATTCTAAAAAATGTTTTTTTAAAGACATTTGTTCTTCACAATTGTCAAAAGTGGCTCATGAGTCGTGTTTTGAATTTTTGGGGGGATTTTTGCTGTGACAGGCCATAACAGGTCCTATTATAAAAAAAAATTTTTTTCTAACAGACATTTGTTCTTCACAATTGTCCAAAGTGGCTCATGGGGCAGTTTTGAAATTTTTGGGGGGATTTTGCTGTGACATGCGCTATTTTTACAGGTCCTATTATAAAAATGTTGTTTCTAAAAGCATTTTTTCTTCACAAAATTTTCAAGAGTGGCTCAAGGGTGTGGTGCTGTCAGAACGGAAAGGTAGGACACTGTTAATGGACCAATTGCAAAATGACTTGTTTTTGCAAGATCTTTAACAAACTATCAACCCCCGTATTGAGCAACCCATTTAATATAATTAAAAAAAAAGAGAAAAAAAGGGCATGGTGGGATTCCTCCGATTTTAAAAATGGTTTTCTAGAAATTTAAAACTACTAAAAAAAATGCATGTACAAAAAAAGCGTTAAAAAAAATTTTTTGAATTGTACAAGGGAGGTCAGGGAAAAATTTTTCCAGATGTAGGTTTTTTTCAGAGGACTGGAGTATGGAGCACGGAAGAGAACAAAATACAGAGACCCTTTTTCCACACATGAGTAAAATGAGAAAAAGAATGCCAAGAAAAGGGACCTGGGGGTAACAGGAGGTTAACCACCCGTATTTCCCAATGAAACTCAATTGGTCCCAATCATACGGAGGGGCAACGCTACCCCAGGTCTTGATGTTACTGAGGGAAAAGGGTGGGTTCTCACATTCCCCTTCCGCACTCTGCTTTAGTACACAGTTTTCGGTTTTCTGGTCATCAGGGATTTTCCTGGTGTTAATAGATGATGGACGCCGCCTGGGCCTTTAGCACCCCCGAACGGGCCCTGGGTCATGCTGGGCACAGGACAGGCAAGTCAATTCAGTTAACTAAAATGGGGGTTGAAAGATCCCTTTTTTCCCGGGACTTTTTAATCTGGGGGTCAGACAGGGTTTTAAAGGTCAACTGCGGTCCAGACAGGGATAGTCAATGTCGTTCAACTAAAAGGGTTTAAAGACTCCTTTTTCCGGCACTTTTTTTAAACTGGGGGGCGACAGGTTTAATGGGCTACTGCGGTCCAGGACAGGGATGTCAATGTCCAGTTAAAATAAAATGGTGTTTAAAGACTCCTTTTTTTGGCACTTTTTAAACTGGAGGTCAGCGGTTTAATGGTCATACTGCGGTCCAGGCATTTAGTCATGTCCAGTGAAATAAAATGGTGGTTGAAAACCCTTTTTCCCGGGACTTTTTTAAACTGTGGGGCAACGGGTTTAAGGGGCATGCTGGGTCCGGGACAGGGTTTTGTCAATGTCCATTCAACTAAAATGGTGGTGAAAGACTCCTTTTTCCGGCATTTTTAACTGGGGTCAGCTTTAATGGTCATACTGCGGTAGGGACATTTTTTAGTCAAAGTCCAGTTCAACTAAAAGGTGGTTGAAAGACTCCCTTTTTCCCGGGACTTTTTTAAACTGGGGGTCAGACAGGTTTAAGGGTTTATGCTGTGGTCCGGACAGGGGTTTGTCAATTTCCAGTTCAACTAAAAGGTGGTTCAAAGACTACTTTCTTCGGCACTTTTTAATTGTGGGTCATCAGGTTTTCGGGTCATGCTGCGTTCCAGGTCAGGGAAATTCAATGTCCAGTTCAAGTAAAATGATGGTTCAAATCATATGCCTTTGGCACTTTTTAATTTGTGGGTGATGCAGGTTTTAAAGGGGCATGTGTGGTACAAGACGGGATGGAATGGTGTGTGACTTTTTTTCTGTGGCTTTTTAGCCCCAAATGTTGTGCCTAAGATGTAGCCGATCCCTTTTTATGTTTTTGGCGTTAATCCAGCTTCTCCAGCCCCGTTTTGGGGGTAAAGAATGAAGGTTTGTTGTCTCCATAGACTTTAATGTAATCGAAGACCCACATCGACTATCGAAAACCTTATCGATGGTGGCCGACACTAGTAATAACTATAGATGAGCGAATTTCTCAAAAATTTTGATTCGGCCGATCGCCCTAATTTTTCCCAAAATTAGTTTTTCATTCTGAATTTTTTGTGACAAATCGCGTAAAAACAGCTATTTCCTGCTGCAGAGAACCTGTATGTTGTGTAGAACTTGTGCCATCGGAGGGGAAAAATGCGAGGGGGCATGGTTTGGTATTGAAACAAAGCTGTGTTTTAGTTTTACACGAGATGACAGCCCCCCAATCTTAGAATCGCTTCACACTTACTTACTGGGCAGTTACAGGGGGAAAACTGCCCAAATAACTGAAAAAGTGGGAAAAACAGCCTGCAAGGTCATTCAGCGCCCGCTGGAAAAAAACCAAGCTGAGGGCCAAGATCCTACTATAGCGTCAAAGAGCGCACCCTTTTTCCCGACATCAGATGATTCCATAAATTATGGCAGAACCCGTTTTTGTTAAACGTTACATTTTGAGCCCCCTGAAAAGTGGAGGGAAAATGCCCGTAATTTTGCGTTGACGTCTCTAATCATTTTGCCCTTCCTTTCATCCTTCATTCATTGACACCTAATCCTTCTTTTTATCCGGTTCATGCTCGATCTCAGGCAGCGGATCGTTTCCAGGAAATTTTTGAGGTAGAATTATGTGAATTGCAGAAAAGCATTTTGAATGAAAATAATAAAACTATGCCTCACAATAATTTGACTAAGAATCAACAAGCTGCATTGAATGCTCTTTCAAAAATGTTGGATATTGTAGTGCGGCAAGCGGACTAGGGGGGATCGTTCGTAGTCCTGGATAGAGGGCTATATGAACGACAAAATGTATTGATGTTGCAGGATGTACAGACCTAATCTCCCCTTGCCCGTGGATCCTACTCAGAAGTTTAATGAACAACTTAAGAAACTGGTAGAATATGGTTTGTCTATGGGAGTTCTTACTAATAAGCAAGCACAGTTTATTGTTATTAAACATCCATCTACACCAATCTTTCATTCTTCCCCGAAGATACATAAAAAGGTTTTTCCACCCCCCACCCCCCTTAGACCAATTGTGTCAGGTATATCATCTATTAATGAACATCTTGGGGAGTGGGTGGATAGCGTTTTACAACCTTTGTTTGCCAATATACCGGGTTTTGTAAAGGGCTCTAAACATGTCTTATTGTCACTTTAGAATCATGAGTGGCGGACTGATTATGTGTGGATCTCGGCGGATGTCACATCGCTCTACACATGTATCCCTCATAAATTTGGCTTGGTTGCTGTTTTATGGTTTTTGGATATGTACAGCGATTATTCTTATAATCTAAAACATTTTTTGATTGAGGCGATTTTTCATTCATTATTAAACATAATTATTTTATGTTTGATCAGAAGTTTTTTCTACAAATTACAGGGGCGGCAATGGGGGCTAAATTCTCCCCATCTTATGCTATTATTTTTATGGCTTGGTGGGAGAGCCTCTATATTTTCAATCAGCATAATCCCTTTTTTCCAGTGTGTTGAGTGTTATGGTCACTTTATCGATGATTCTGGTTTATCTTACTGGAGTGGGAATATGTGGCGACCATACCATTGATCAACAGGATTAACTTAACGCTAGATTTTTAATGGATTAAATATTCAAACTTATTTTTGTGATTCTTCTAGTATTCCTTTTTTGGATCTTTTTTTGATTGGTGATGCGGCATCTGCAGTCATCCACACTGAGTCCTTTACGAAGGATACGGCAGGCAATGCCATACTTCATGCATGTTCAAATCATCCACTACATACTATTAAAGCAATACCGGTCGGTGAGCATATCCGCTGAAAAAGGAACAATTCAAAAGTTTTGTCATTTCAAAGGAATATGGATGACTTGCATTAAAGATTAGAAAAACGTCAATATCCAGCATGGATGATAAAAGCAGCGGAGAATAAGGTAGCAGGCATGTCACGTAACACACTTTTACATTATAGCAATGTGAACAGGGAAAATAAAAAAACATGATACTCTAAAATCTCAGTTAGTTTTCTCCACTACGTATTCACAAGAGTTTAAACAGATATCTCAGATTATTCATAAACACGTACCAATTCTGTATAATGACCCTGAATACTTTAAGATATTAAGTAAGGGTTTTAAATGTATTTCTATAAAGAGTTTAACTCTAGGTAATATTCTCTCACCATCTCTTTTGCCTACTACTACACCTAAACTAGAGATGGGCGAATTTCTCAAAAATTCGGTTCGCTCACTTTGCCGAATTTCCCGACAAAATAACTTCGGTCCGAGTTACATCGGGATGAATCAACATTAAAAAAACAGCTATATTCCAGGCTGCACAAGCCTGCAGGGTGCCTGTAGAAGACGTTGCGCCATGCCTTAAATATGCAGAGTTAGCTTGGTTTGGTCTTCATCACAAAGTTGTGATTTAGTATGACAAGCACATGACTGCCGCCGGCTTTTAGGAATCGCTTTACTATAGAAATTCCCTGGGCACTTAAGAGGGCAAAAACTGACCAAAACTGAAGCGGGAAGGAATGTTGCCTGATAAGCAAAGCCAGCGAAAGCTGGAAAAAAACAGCTGAAGAGCACAGTTGGCAACATTAGTTGACCAGTGTGTTGGAGGTGACTTGCGGCCAGCCACAGCAGCATGAGTCAGACAGTGGCACAATGACATTCAGGAGGTGCAAAAACAGGAGTAGGCCACAGATTGGCACAATTACAGAGAGTGTAGGTCAACGTGCAGCAGCAGCATTAGGTCAGACAGTGGCACCACATGACATTCTGGAGGTAGGCAAAAACAGGAGTAGCCACAGAGTGCACAATTGACAGAGATTTGAGGTGAACGCTGGCAGCAGCAAGAGTGTCAGACATTGGCAAAATCAAAGCACAGGAGGTAGGCAAAAACTGGAGAAGGCTCACAGAGTGGCACAATGACAGAGAGTGGATGTGACGGCGGAGCATCATGAGGTCCGACAGTGGCACAATGACATTCTGGAGGTGCAAAAACAGGAAAAGGTCACAGAGTGGCACAATGACACAGTTAGGAGGTCACTGGCAAGCATCTCACGATCACAGAGCAGCAAGAGGTCCATAAGTGGCACAGATGACATTCTGGAGGTGCAAAAAACAGTATAATGCCACAGAGTGGCATAATGACAGAGAGTGGAGGTGAATGCAATCAGCAGCAAGAGGTCAAGAGTAGTGGGCACAAAGACATTTCTGGAGGTGGCAAAAACCGTGAGAAGTCCACAGAGTGGCAACCAATCACACAGTGTGGAGGTCACGGCAGCAAGCCAACAGCAGCAGCTGAGTCGAGAGAGAGGCACAATGACATTCTGGAGTGCAAAAACAGGAAAGGCCACAGAGTGGCACAATGAAACAGTGTGGAGGTGACGGCGCAGCAGCTTGAGGTCAGACAGTGGCACAATGACATACTGGAGGTGGCAAAAACAGAGAAGGAGGCCCACCCCAAAAAAAAAAAAAAAAAAAAACAAAAAGAGTGTGCACAATTGACAGAGAGTGTTGAGGTGACGGTGGCAGCAGCAAGATTCAGAGAGTTGCACAATGACATTCTGAGGTTGGCAAAAACTGGAGTAGGCCACAGAGTTTCACAAAGACAGAGATTGTGAGGTGACGGCGGCCAGGACCAACAGCATGAGGTCAGAGAGTGGCACAATGACACAGTGTGGATGTCACTACACCACAACAGCAGCAGCAGCATGAGGTCATAAAGTGGTCACAAATGAAAGAGTTTGGAGGAGGGTGGCAATACATTCCTGGTAAGATGGTTGTATGCAGATGGAGAAACTGTCCAGCATATGTATGGCATCAGTGAGTCCGGAATGGGCGGCATCAGAATAGTGGCTTGCGGTAGATTTGAACCCAGACTATTTCTCACACTTATGGTGAGGCGTCATGGCTTGATGTATGCAATGGTGTTGTGTAAATCCTGGCCGATCCATGCCTGATTCATCTTGACAAGGTCATTCATTTCCACAATCCCGAGGACAAGCTGGTTCTCCTTTGGGTAACGATGGCCCCCGCGCTGCACGAGAACAACCCACTCTGATGCCACACTACTGGCCGTGGCAGGACGCTACTCCACGCAAACTTCTGCAAGAAGTCGGCCACACATCCAGTTATGGCTCCCAGTATTACCAGCGGTATCTTCTAACTAGGGTGGCAGAGTGCTGTCCAAGTAGGCCACCACCTGATGGTTCGGACTGCTCCAGGTCCTGGCTGCTTGTAGACAGCCCATCCTCACAGGCGGGTGAAGGAGCGCTCTCAGTGACTCTCCATACTAGTTGCCTGCTGAATTGGAGCTGGACTGCTCCTCCCCCCCCCACGTTTCACCATCAGCAGCGGCACTAGAACTTTAGGCCTGAAGAATCCCCCGTTCAGATACCTGTCAAGAGGAGGTGGACGATGCCGCACATAGGCAGGGGCCAACTGAACTACGGAGGATTAACCCTATATATATTTAGTTTGTCCTCGCTCTCAATAGCTGGAAAATATCTCCCAATATGGACTGGTAGCGAGGGACCAAATAGGGGTGGAAGCCAGAAGTCATCCCTCTGCCCAGATGCAGACTAAATCAGCTGTCACTAGCCAGCGCAAAATCAGCATGCTGCGGGCCATCTGCACAAGTGACTCTTGAGGGGCTCCCTGCCTCCATCTCCACTGTAAACTGCCACGGTGCTTGCGGGTCATCGGACCTCTCTATCCATCCTCATCTCCCCACTACCTCCATCCAGCTGCCCCTCTCCTCCTCACCTTGTCACCTGGGTAGAAATCCACACTACACATAACAATGCTTCTGCTCCCCCTAATTTCCTTCTCCTCCTCCATTTTCAGTCCCCACCGGATTCGATGTTGACCGTGCGGATATGTAGTCGCCACGATCTCCAGGTCCCCTGCCCAACCAGATTTTTCAGCATCTGTTCAGGACATGAAGCAGTGGTGAATGACGTTATTCATTCCCGTAGTCCGCCGCGACTGACAAATAAACGTGGCCTCCTCGAATGGCCTCACAAACGGCAGGTGTCATGCATGCGCTGCCACTTGCTGACAACAAAGTTACACAATGGGATTACTCCTGTCCGCCTGTATATCAAAAAAATCTGTATACATTGCCTTTCTCCTGTTCAAACAGTCGGTCCAACATGTGCAATGCTGGAATTCCAACGGGTTGGAAAAATATCGCATATCAAGAGTTGTGTTGCGGGGCAGTTTTCTGGGCCGCTGCAACTCGAGAGGTGGTGTCCCATGGGTGCTTTGTAGGAGGAATAAGTAGCATGCACAGTACCTTGCCATTTTTCAGAATGTCTGAAGTTCGGAGACAGACTTCAGAACCTTTTCACAACCAAATTGAACACGTGTGGCCATGCATGGCGCATGGAACCATCCCTCCTGCTTGGTGGCAGCGCCGGACACCATGTTACTTCATTGTCCGATACTATGGTTCCAATTTGCAGTTGGCGCGGAGAAAGGCCACACATCGAAATCTTGCTGCATGACGCCGAGCATTTCCAGCTCCCAGTGTGACTTCGTTTGCCGAGCAAGCCAGGTGTAGAACTGCGTGACACCGCAGAGCCCTACAAATGTGGTATGAAGGAGTGCAGTACTGTGGAGTCTGAGATGGTGGTGGTGGTAGGAGGAGGAGCAGAACATTGGTGTGCAGGAGCCCAGTTTGACAACGTGGAAGGAGAAAAGCGGCGTCTCCTGACCAATTTGTTGTGAGTGTGCCTGGGCAGTGAAGCACCATTCCACGCCAGTGTTACGTAAATGACATGTACATGGCCCTGACCGTAGTAACAGCACCAACGTCCGCGCATCCGTGCTCCTTTGAACAAACCGATAAGCTCAAGGACTGGTGTGGCCCCACCTCTCTGTTCTAACATATTTTATGAAGTGCTGGTAACTGCCTTATTGGAAAAGAAATTAACCGGCTTATGAACTCTCCATCTCCTCTGCTCGGCACAAGCATTGTCACTGACGGTGCAGATTCCCACTATTTTGTGGAAAGGGGAAGGACTGTGTCATCACCAACAACATGGCATGAGCACGGTCAGCTTTCTAACACCATTAGGATTGTTTGTACACAACTGTTTGTCTCTTTGCAATCTGACTCGCTGACGACTGCTGGCTCCATGATTATCGAGGAGCAGAAGCAACAGGGACCGTGAGATTATGTCAAAGAGAAACAGCAACCCTTCTGCAGAGGTGGTGAATCCATGACTGGCTGCAATGGCATCGTGCACTAGGCGCTTGCTGCTTCTGCTGTTGCTGCAGTTGGCAGGATTGACCACCACATCTGAGCCCACGATTTCCCCCAGGCCACCGTATGGTGACGCTGCATGAGTTGACTCAGGGCCGAGGTTGCCACGTTAGCTCACGTGGCCACGCATCACTTACTTCCTACATATTCTACATATACCCATTATTCTCTCCTCCCCGTTGTCTTAGCAAAGAAATGCCACAGCGCCGAGTATCGTGATTTTACCGCCACGCTCCTCCTGTAGTGACTACTGCCACCGCTGCCTCGCTGAGCCCCTTGCCGCTCACTTCTTGCCTGTGGAAGTAGGGTTTTTTTACCCCAAGGCGCTAGCTCCCGACCTCACACTGCTGCTCATCCCCCCTCTGCTGACTCACGCACACACAACCCACGTGCTTGCTGCGCGCCGCTGCCTGAACGCGCAAAGCTGCCTTAGGCCCCTCCTCTCCTGAACATGATGAAGCCCTTGCCTCAACCCGGCTCCCAAGTGCGGTCGGCTACATCAACTATTTAGTATTTCAAGGTCACTGCCGTCCCTCCATCATCGTTCATGATATGTCAGATGCTGACCCCACAAACATGACCTCCCCATGCCACATCTCCACATCTATACTTTGCCCGCTACTGCAAGGAGCAGGGGTGGATATTGGCCCATTTCTTCCTGCCAAAGCAGGCCTGCTTACTGACCCCTCCTCAAATAGTTCATCCTCGCTATACAAGTGGCGCTGATCCCAGACCACAAATAGATCTCTGCTGAGTGAACCGTATGGGACAGAGGCGGTTAGAAACATCTGAGAAGGCCGAATGACCCCTCCCGGGCCATTCCAACTAAGGGTTTGTGTCTGACGTTTCCCCCGCTCTTGTGCTGGGGTTGTGTCAAATTACATCAGGGAGGGAATTTTGAAGACCAATTCAACCAAACAAGAACCATTTGAGTATGCTGACAACCCACAGGCCGCTCGTATAACAGTGGCAGTTGAGGCCACACCTGATTGACCCCGCAGTGACTCCCCGAATGCAGTGCATCACCTGGGCCTGAATGTTTTGTTGCCTCTGCCAATCGCAGGTGAAGAGCCTGCCACCTTCTCTGTCCTGAGATACTGTTTGTTCTAAAATTTAACAGACACTGTTGATGAAGATATCTGTAAAATGATAAATAACATACCCCAGTATTTTACTTCCAAATGAACCCATTTCAACAAGCTTGGGTAACCCTTGAATATAAATAGCGCTCGCAAACAAATGGGCAGAAAATATGACATGTATGTGCCGTTTTAAAATTAAAAACTCAGTGTAATTTACTGAATGAAAAAACACACACAGTGCATAAATGACCTTACGTGAAGAAGAATTATGCTCACAGAATTCTTCTGTGAGGTGAAAAAGAAAGTTTCTATTTTAACTACAACTGCAGAAAAAATACTTATTAACCCCTGGATTGTAAATTGCGCCAAACAAATGAGCCGAACCACAAACTACTAGCTATGAACTTTATAACAAAGGCGTGTATATTTACGCTACACAACAAGAAAAAAATTGTAATTAACCTTCTGCAAGATAATTATGCTACAGGAAAAAAATGTAATTTAGGACGTGGTGAAAATGACGTTATAATTAAAAGTCACCACCGAAGCAAAACAAAATGCGTAATTAACCCCTTGATGTAAATAGCGCTAAACAATAGAACAACCACAAACAACCAGCTTTTTTAGCGTGTTACAATGAGTGTTTTTTTACACAACACAACAAGATGAAAAAATTGTAATTAACCTTCGCTTGTGAATTATGATTTACAGAAAAATGTTATTTTTGGCGTGAAAGACGGTTTAAATTAGACACCACAAAGCAAAACAACGCAAAAATAACCCCGGATGTAATTGCGCCAAACAAATGAGCAACCACAAACTACCAGCTTTTGTAGCGTGTTACCTATGGCGTGTTTATTATTATGTCTAACACCACAATAAAAAAAAATGTGTAATTAACCTTCGCACCTTGTGAATTATGCTACCGGAAAAAATATTAATTTTTGGCGGTGAAAGACGGTATTAATTTAACCCCACAGCAGCAAAATAACAACGCTTAATTAACCCCTTCATGTAAATTGCGAAAAGAATAGACAACAACCACACACAAACACTTACTTGTAGCGTGTAACAAAGGTCGTGTTTTTTACGCAACACACCAAAAGGAAAACTTGTAATTAACCTTCGCTTTGTTGACTTATGCTACAGGAAAAAATGTATTTTTTGGCAGTAGAAAGAACGGTTTAATTTATAGTTACCACAGCAAGCAAAACAACGCTTAAATTAATCCCTGGATGTTAAATTTCGCCAACACAATTGAGTCTACCACCAACAACTAGCTTTGTATCTTTGTTACAATGGGTGTTTTTTTACTCTCACACAACAAGAGAAAAAATTGTAATTAACCTTCGCTTGTGAATTTAGGCTACAGGACAAATGTATTATGTTTTTATTTTATTATTTTTTGTTATTGCGGTGAAAAAGACGTGTTTTCTTTTAGTCAACCCAAGCAGTAGAACAACGAAATATAACCCAGGATGGATGTAAATTGGCCGCAATATAAAATGAGCAGCCAAAAATGAAGTGGTATTTGTTATTGTAAAAACGCTGTTCTATAAATGAAGACAACATAACAGGCATAGAACCCACTTGATATCAATGTGCTGTGAGCAGATAGCATTAAAATGTATATGCAGCTGCAGTTGACGGGTGGGTGTGGAAGGCCAGACGCACACTGTACTTCAGATCCAATACCCCACAAATCAGAAATAGAACGTTAAGAGAAGCAGGTCCTCTGAGACAAGCTGAGACAACAACCCCCAAAAATTCGCTGTATAAAAATCAGTCTTCAGTAGTTCGTCAAATTGTATCCATGTCATGATTGTAGAACGGATAACCTATCAGTAACAGGTCCTTGAAAGGGTTACCTCCTCCAGAAGGGAGGGATCGAGTTCAGAATCTTCGCACACCGCAAGCTGTACTGTATTATTGCTCTTAGTAACAATCAGCTTTTGGTTTGAATAAAAGAACAGATCTTGTACTACATTATTGATTATTCTTAAGGTGTATTTTTTGTATAATGATGTTTTATTTTGAATCAATGATCTTTGCAAATTTGTACTCAACTCTGTTTTGGTCACATGTCTTTTAATTTGATCTGTGATTGGTCTTTGGATTGTAATATCAGTAGGATGTTGGAAGACTGTAATTATGCCATGAGGAAGGGCCCGTGAGGCCCGAAACGCGTTGGAGTATTCACTTATGTTGGATCGATGTTGTTGCACCTTGATGTCTAAATAAAGAAAATGGCTTTTATTAAAGAGACGCTGGAGAACCGCTTTCTATACTAACATTTCATCCATCAGTGACCACTTTCAATCGGTCCATAATCCATCAGTATTGCTAAAGCCAAAAACAAACAGGAGTTGATCCAAAACAGAGACGACCAGTAAATGGGATATTTGCATGTCT
Organism: Phyllomedusa bahiana; assembly: GCA_025379985.1. Classification (NCBI taxonomy): domain Eukaryota; kingdom Metazoa; phylum Chordata; class Amphibia; order Anura; family Hylidae; genus Phyllomedusa; species Phyllomedusa bahiana. Next base: position 27,918 of record JAODAL010021497.1, on the reverse strand, counting down.
TCTGTATTCTGTATCCACTCCTGCGTTTGGCTACCTAATTATCAGACAATCCTGATGCAAATAAAGGACCATGTGATACTGGCCTTACGGCTTCTCTGAAGACACAATCGGTTGTGTTAGTCCTTTTCATTCCTTCTAATAGATTAAAAGAAGGGGAAAACCAAACGTAGTAGCAATGTCATAGAGTTGTAGGGAGGTTGGAAAACATGCATTAGAGAAATCACAAAAGGTGGTCGACTGAGAGAAGTGTCTGATCTGTATTAGCAAGATATATGCCACATAACGGCAACAATAACATAGTTTGGTGATCGGTGGGCTGGCAACATTAGTAGCCCACAGAGGTTGCAATGACAGATTGTGGAAGGTGCAGTTAGAATGAGTAGGCCGACAGAATAGGCACAATTACCTATTGAGTAGGTGGCTTGCAGATAATTATGCCATAGAGTGGCGCATAAGACATATTGCAGAGGTGGAAGCACCATGAGTAGGCCAGAATTACACAGTGTGGAGGTGGTGGCAGCAACAGAAGCAGCAGCATCAGGTCGGAGACATATGACATATGACAATGACATAATTTTTTGTGATGTTGGCAGCAGGCAGGTACATTAATGAGGAGGTGGCAGCAGCAGCAGCATCAAGCCAGAGAGTAACATGGTGACATAGCCTGTAGGTGACAGCAGCAGCAGCAGCATGGGGAGATCTGAGTGGTGAGGTGGCAGCAGCATCAGAAGTCTACATAATGGCCTAGTGAAGAGTGGGGAGGTGGGTGGCAATACCAGTTCCTGGTAAAGATGGTGGGTGGTAGAAGGAGCAGCTGACAGCAGATGTGTGGCATCAGGCAGTTGGCAGCATCAGAATAGTAGCTGAGGCAGGTAGTCAGAAGAATCCAGACTCATTTGTCAAAGTTTGAGGGAGGCGTCATGGCTGATTTAATCTCATGCATCAGGCATTGGTGTGTGGAAATCCTGGCTGACCCATGACTGATTCATTTTGACAAAGGTGAGTCTCTCCACATTTCGGGTGGACAAGCAAGTTCTCCTTGGGATAACTATAGCCCCCGCCACACTGAACACCTGCTCTGATATCACACTACTGGCTGGGCAGGACAGCTTCTCTGCAAATTTTGCAAATCCAGTTTGGCTGCCCAGTAGTCCAGCGTATCTTCCTCATCACTACTTTCCCATTTACTGCAAGAAGCAGCGGATGTCTGCCCCACCTCTTTGCTGCCCAGTAGCTGCTCACTGTCCTCAAATAGTTTGTCCTCTCTGTATTGCGGAGCAGAGTCCACAGCACATAGTAGTTCTCTGGCTGAAGGAACCGAACGGGACAGAGGCGGGTTGAGGGCAGGTGAGAGCCCCTGACCTGCTCCCGGGCCATGCCTACTAAGGGTTGGGTCTGACTAACCCACCGACTCTTGGCCGGGGTTATCAGATGTCATCTGGGAGGAAAGTGATGACCTAGTCAACCATTCAAGAACCGTTGGCTTGGAGGTCAACACACAGCCGCTAGATGACACCGGTAGCTCTGGCCTCACCGAGTGACCCCTGCTGCGACGTTCCCTTACTGTGCTGCGCCCGGTGCCTGCTTCAGGAATGTTTGTGCCATGTGAAGGGCCTGCCACCTCTCTGTCTGACATACTGTTTGATCAAAAATTTACAATAAAACAAACAAACTTAATCTAGATGTGTGTATATGACAAATACACAAGCTGTATTTCAATGGTGTTTCACTTTATAAATGAAAAAAATTAACTCTTTGGCGCAGAGAACATTATCCCAAATGACTGAACTGGCTGTAATGGAGATGTGTGTATGTGAGAAATACACACTGTATTTCAAAGATAGTTCACCACATTAAGTGATAAAAGTAACTCTTTGGCACAGAGAGCAATATCCCAAAATAAAAAACGCTGGTTTATGAACATGTGTGTATATGACACACACTGTGTAGTTGAAAGGTATTTCCCCCCAGTAACTATAAAATCAGAAGTATTTGGCACAGAGTGCAATCTAGTACTGCTGCAGGGAGATCCGTGTACACGGTGATAAGTGGCAAAATGTAAAGTTGCTGGCCTATTTAGAGGACTGTGATATCACAGAAGCTGGCTGGCTGCTGATTGGCTGCATGTCTGCATGTCATGGCACGGACGGCGTTCCTTTTTTTCTCCCATTTTAGAAAAAAAGATGATTCATTACCACGAATCGCCAGGAAATTCGGCTTAGTTTAGAATCCAATTTTTCCTGAAATTAGAAACGAATTCCAGTTCGTCAGATTGAATTCGCTCCTCCCTAGTAATAACATGGCTTTTATTATCTTATATTGTACAAAAAAATCATTAAAGTAGAATCCACAATCTATAATGTTTTGGTGCCTTTTATGCAGTAAAGTAGAAGGTAAAGGACTTTGGAGAAAGAAGTGAATGTGTCACATAAACATCATTAACTTTAGTCCTTCAAGCTAAGTGCAATGACCATGGCTGCTCAGGTCTCAGTGTAGTCCTCTGCCCATGTAGTTCAGCAGAGACTGTGCTTTTGGCCATGATTCTGTGCCTGAATTGTATATTTTCTTTGTAGTTGTCTGAACTCTGTCTGATTCTAGCACTTGCTGTGTGATGATTGACAGGTTCTTCACCACACATGTCTGGTTACTTCTGCTAGCCTCAGTATTGGATTGCATATGGTTTAGGCTGAGTGGTGATAAATAGTTGACTTTGCCACTCATCTCCCTTCCCTGACAGTCTGTGTTCTGTGTGGTCTGGACGTAGAAGGGTTGGTCAAATAACGCCCTGGACTATCGCTTGTGATAGTCTCTTGTAGCTTGAGCTGGTGTTTCATATTGGATCATTTTGCTTGGATTGCTGACCCTTTTTGCTTCTTCTGACCTTTTGTTTTTGCCTGCTTTTTTGTATCGTGCTTGCCTATCTCCGTATTGCCTGTATCTTCTGACCATTCTTTTCTGTTTGTTTGTCCTGTCTTGTTCTAAATTCAAACAGACCGAAGGTGCCATGCAACAACGGAGTCCAACCAGAGGGTCTCATAGATCTCTTTTCTGTCTCAAGTACCTACAAACTGGAATAAAGGCACATAATTAGATAACAGGGCATGAATCCTTATTAACATAAGTATAAAATTTTTTATTATATATATATTGTAAACCATATTCATGTGTAAGTGTTTAAACTTCTCTTATCATATATCCCAAAAACATCTATTGAAACATAAAAATAAGATCAGTTATGTGAAAAATACAAATAGCAAAAGACAGACTCTGGTTTTCTGAAGTGGATTCTTCTGGGGGTATATTATTTCCAGAAAGAACACATACAAAAATCGGGACATTACTTACTCAAAAAACACAATTTTTTTTGGGCCACACTCACAGCTCAATGGCTGAACCCAGTAGCAGACATCTCTGGCCTATATGCTACCTGGGAAAAATTAACAGGTGCAGCTAATTGCTGAGCAGCAGCTCACACACCCCACTACTAGGGGAACCCAAATTTGATGATAAAACACTGCACATTAACCTTTAAAACCGTTCACACCATCATGCAGAAAAAGCCACAGTATAATGCATGGGGAGATTGCACAAATGCAAATTACCAATAAAACAACCACCCCACTTTTGCCCTCCATGCAAGAGGGGGGTGGTTGCTGGTACTACAATGCATATTGTTTAAGGCGATACAGGAGGGTGCCATAAATACAGATACGTGTGATACACCACGCTGGCTTACAACCTATTAGTGACGCCCATACTATTAGATTAGATGGACTGACCAGCACTTTCTGGGTGTCCAACACAAAACACGGCACCCTCCACTCCCCAGCATTCTTGGGCAGATAAAAAATAAATGACATACTGGAAAAATGTTAAATATGAGATATTAGTTGGTACAGAGGCCCCAATACGCAAGCTCGCAACCGGCGTCAATGGTCCTCATGTCTTGTGAGTCCCTACACAAACAATTTACAGAGAAAACGCATACAAAAAATGGGACATTACACGACAATTTTTTGGGCCATGTTCATAGCTCAATGGCTGGACTAGACTGAACCCAGTAGCAGGTAGCTCTAGCCTATATGCTACCTGGGAAAAATTAACAGGTGCAGCTAATTGCTGAGCAGCAGCTCACACACCCCACTGCTAAGGGAACAATTAGATGATAAAAACCTGCACATTAACTTAATACCGTATATTATTTCCTACAGCCCCAGTGTTAATTGTTTGATGTGTCGTCCTTGCACTTGGTTCCTCTACCTTTTCAGAAAGGCCGTGTATTTGTGTTAGTTTTTCAGTTCTTGTTGTACTATATGTCTTGGGTATTTCTTTTCTTTCAAACTTCACTTGTTCAGAAAAGTTGTCATCGCTAGTACAATTCTTACATATCCGGCGTAATTGAACATACAGCATCCTTGTTCTCCATGTTTAATAGTGGGAGCTTTGGAAACCTAAATAGCCATTGGTAGCTACTTCTTTGAAAAATGTTTTTTTGCTATATCTATTTTTCTCATTTTGAATTATTAGATGTAAATAGTGTATTTCTTTATCACTGAGTCGATGCCAGGTATGCAGCTTGTAATAACACTCCCACTAGCCTCCGGTCGGTAACTATATAGGAAAAACAACAAGAGAACAAGCGCTTCCTAAATACGATCTGAGTCAATGGAGTATAGAGATGTTAAAGAAACCACTCACACTGCTCTGTTGTGCGTCTGGTAGGCACAATTCTCCGCTGACGTACACCCGCATTACCCGTGGTGATTAACAGGTGTCTGCAGCTCCCCGCTCAGGCTCACAATCCACATGAGTCGGTAAGTTATAAATCCAAACAGACCAAAGGTGCCATCCAACAACGGGGTCCGGATTGGAAATAAGCACAGACCAGTGCATGACCAAGCTAGGCGCCGCCCACTTAATAAAGAACTCAGCCGTGTCTTTATTGAGCAACGCATTTCATGTACTTTACACTACCTCAAGTTCAAGTTATTCTGTAGACAATGAAGTGTTAAATACGTTCATGACCCGGACTACGATCGATGAAGGAAAAATATGATCTCTTATGTTATAGAAAATAAATTTTATATATATAATAAAAATATTATATATATATTATATAATTATATATTAAAATATAGTATATATATTAATTTTATATATATACACATCCCTATTTCATACATTTTAGTGATACACGTTACTATATTTATAAAAAGCCATTTTACCAAGAAACTAAATCATCAATGAATGTAGTTATATATTTCACCCACTAGAGGGTCTCATAAAGCTCTATTCTCTCTCAAGTGCCTACAAACAGGAATAAAGGCAAATAATAGATACACACACATGAATATCTTATTAAGAATGCCTCAAACATATATATATTATATATATAATATATATAATATATATATATATATATATATATATATATAAATATATATATAAAATATATATTATATATACATATCATAAACCATATTCATTCGTAAGTGTTCAAACATCAGTCCCCAAAAACATATATTAAAACATATAAATACTCTCTCCTCTCTCCCCTCTCTCTGTCTCTCTCCCTCCCTCTCTCTCACTCCCTCTCTCTCACTCCCTCTCTCTCTCTCCCTCTCTCTTTCTCTATTCACTCTCTCTCCCTCTCTCTATCTCTCTCTCTCCCTCTCTCTTTCCTTCCCTCTCTCTCTGTCTCTCTCTCTTTCCCTCTCTCTCTCTCTGTCTCTCTCTCTCTCTGTCCCTATCTCTCTCTGTCTCTGTCTTTCTCTCTCTCTCTGTCTCCCTATATCTCTCTCTCCCTCTCTCTCTCCCTCCCTCTCCCCCTCTCTCTCTTTCCCTCTTTCTCTCTCCCCCTCTCTTTCCCTATCTCTCTCCCTCCCTCTCTCTATCTTTCCCTCTGTCTCTCTCTCTGTGTCTCTCTGTCTCCCTCTCTCTCTTTTTCCTTCTTTCTCTCTCCCTCTCTCTCTTTCCCTCTTTCTCTCTCCCTCTCTCTCTTTCCCTCTCTCTCTCCCTCTCTCTCTTTCCCTCTCTCTCTCCCTCTCTCTATCTCTCTCCCTCCGTCTCTCTCTGTCTCTCTGGCTCTCTCTCTCTCTCTGTCTCCCTATATCTCTCCCTCCCTCTCTCTCTCTCTCCCTCCCTCCCTCTCTCTCCCTCCCTCTCTCTCCCCCTCTCTCTCTGTCCCTCTCCCTCCCTCCCTCTCTCTCTGTCTCTTCCTCTCTGTCTCTCTCTCTTTCCCTCTCTATCTTTCTCTCTCTCTCCCTCCCGCTCTGTCTCTCCCTCTCTGTCTCTCTCTCTTTCCCTCTAGCTCTCTCCCCCCCTCCTCTCCTCTCCTCTCTCTCTCTCTCTGTCTCTATCTCTCCCTCTCTCTCTATCTCTCTCTCTTTCCCTCTGTCTCTATCTCTCCCTCTCTCTCTGTCCCTATCTCTCTCTCTGTCTCTATCTCTCTCTGTCTCTCTCTTTCTCCCTCTCTCTGTCTCTATCTCTCCCTCTCTCTGTCCCTATCTCTCTCTCTCTCTCTCTGTCTCTCCCTCTCTCTCTCTGTCCCTATCTCTCTCTCTGTCTCTCCCTCTCTCTGTCCCTATCTCTCTCTATCTCTCCTCCTCTCTCTCTGCCCCTATCTCTCTCTCTGTCTCTCCCTCTCTCTGTCCCTATCTCTCTCTGTCTCTCTCCCTCTCTCTCTGTCCCTCTCTCTCTCTCTGTCCCTATCTCTCTCTGTCTCTGTCCCTCTCCCTCTCTCTGTCTCTATCTCACCCTCTCTCTCTGTCTCTCTCTCTGTCTCTCTCTCTCTGTCCCTATCTCTCTCTGTCTCTGTCCCTCTCCCTCTCTCTGTCCCTATTTCTCCCTCTGTCTCTCTCTCTCTTTCCCTCTGTCTCTCTCTCTGTCTCTATCTCTCCCTCTCTCTCTGTCTCTGTGTCTCTCTCTCAATTATAATAAAAATACAAATAATAAAATACAGACAGTGTTTCTCCTCATCTGTTACACTGCTGTGATCTTGTAGGTACGGAAGCTGGTAAGAGACTTTTTGTAGTTCAACTGGAACCAGAAATGAAGCGCCGCCGAGGTACAAACTTAATAACCAAAACATATCAGGACCCAGTGATGTGTGTGACAGTCCCACCCAATGCAGTGCTCTGCGTCCTAAGTAAGTATTATTCCTGGAGAACTTAAATGATGGAATCCACCCATAAAGTAGAGTAGGTCGCACATTAGGATGAGGAGCGGGAGAGACGGTACCATTACCTTTAAGTAGATTGAAGTCCTAGAAGCCATGCAGAGGCTGGAGGAGCGGGCACACAGGTTTTGACTCCATGTAGAGGGGAGAGATAAGTTTAGGATAAGTTTTTTGTCCATACTAGTTCCAGATGATGATAGACGGCAGATGGTATGAACTTGGGCATATTCTTCTCTCTGGAATCTTTGTTCCCTCCTCTCAGAGAGAACCCAAGATCTAATCCAGATCTGATGGAGGCGTAACAGAGAGACACAAACCCAGACACAACTGTATGATGCGTGGGAGAAATTCTCCAGCAAAGGGGGTTGAGGACGCTACTACTAAGATTAAGAGCCTGTTGCCACCATCTTGCCCTTAGCACCAGCTATTCGTTCCAAGCTGCGCCTGTGCACCTACACCCATTCCTGTCCAGCAAGAATCCGATTCTTGAGATGTAAACACAATTGATGGAGGACCCCAACAGATTATTCCGAACAAAAAAGCGGGGTTGGATTATCTGGTGCAGAACTTCTTAAGAACTGTGTGCTCGGGATTGGATCCACACAATATTGATAACATTTGTTTCCTGAACACTATGATAATTTGTCCCCTGTCTTCAATTTCCCTTGGACTCGTCCCCAGAGAACTGTGTAACTGTTGGCGCCGTCACATTTCCAGTTTGGACCCACTTTCCTATTGACCCACAGAATCTGGACTGATACAAACTTATACCTGGATCTGATTTTCTTGACAAGAAAAAACTTTTGGATCTTGAAAGATACAACTTTATGAAAGATACCTGTATGGACAATATCTGAGCTATCAGGCATTTCATTTATATGTATATAAGGGGTTGTCTCACTACATTAATTTGTTCTGTTTTCTTGGTTTCACTATGAATTCAGGGGTGTGTTTACTGGATTCTACTAGGCTGCAGTGTTGCTATAGCAACTAGTGCTGGCAGCCTATCAGGAGAGATCAAACAGGTCTGTAGCTATAGCGATCAGCACTGGCAGCCTATCAGAAGAGACTGAACAGGTCTGTAGCTATAGTGACCAGTGCTGTCAGCCTATCAGGAGAGACTGAACAGGTCTGTAGCTATAGCAACCAGTGCTGGCAGCCTATCAGTAGAGAATGAACTTTTCTGTAGCTAGAGTGACCAGTGCTGTCAGCCTATAAGGAGAGATCGAAAAGGTCTGTAGCTATAGCAACCAGTGCTGGCAGCCTATCAGAAGAGAACGAACAGGTCTGTAGCTATAGCAACCAGTGCTGGCAGCCTATCAGGAGAGATCAAACAGGTCTGTAGCTATAGCAACCAGTGCTGGCAGCCTATCAGGAGAGCTTGAACAGGTCTGTAGCTATAGCAACCAGTGTTGGCAGCTTATCATGAGAGATCAAACAGGTCTGTAGCTATAGCAACCAGCACTGGCAGCCTATCAGGAGAGCTTGAACAGGTCTGTAGCTATATCGACCTGAGGAGCTGATGCAGCCCATACAAGAGGGGATATATCAGAATAGGTAGGACACTGTCAATGGACACGTATTGCAAAGTGACTTCTTTTTGCAAGATCTTTAACATAAAAAGCAGCAATCCTTGTAGTGCGACAACCCCTTTAATGCCAGTGTGAGGAATTGGAGGAAAGATTATATAAGATACATGTAACATGGTATTTTTGAGAATTTCTCTGGATTCCAGTGATTTCATCTTCTGACAACTTATTCTTTCTCAAAACAATGAAAGAATGGATTTATTATAAGATAAATAGAGTAAAATTAAGAGCTGATATCTGGTAACGGGACCCCCTTAGATGTATAGTTATAAATTGCAATTGTGCAATAATACACTATAATGTGATTATCTGTGCCCCTAGTTTTAAAAAAGGGGTGGTGGGAGTCAAATAGCATTAGTAGCAGACAGATCCATATAGATGAAAGTAGATAGATGGATGGATGGATGGATGGATAGATAGATAGATAGATAGATAGATAGATAGATAGTAGAATGGATAGAATAGATTGGATAGATGGATAAGGTAGATTAGATGATATGGTAGATAGATAATAGATAGATAGATAGATAGATAGATATGAGATAGATAGATATAAGATAGATAGATAGATATAGATAGATATGGATAGATTGATAAGATAGATAGATAGATGATAGATAGATAGATAGAATATAGTAGATAGATAGATAGATAGATATAAGATGATAGATAGATAGATATAGATAGTAGAAGATAGATAGATAGATAGATAGATAGATAGATATGAATAGATAGATAGATAGATAGATATGGGATAGATAGATAGATAGATAGATATGGGATAGATAGATAAATAGATAGATATGAGATAGATAGATAGATTGATAGATAGATAGATATAAGATAGATAGATATGAGATAGATAGATAGTAGATAGATAGATAGATAGATAGATAGATAGATAGATAGATAGATAGATAGATAGATAGATAGATAGATAGATATCTGTTTACATCAAATTATCTCTAATTCCCAAGGGTCTTGAATTGGTACTTTTACCTACTTTTATAGAGGACTTGGACTTTGTACATGAATGGCGATCCATTCTGAACAATAGTTCTTTACAATTAATGCAACTACTAATTAGGAAATGCACTGCGTTGGTTGATCAGACATTAGTGGAGATTAATAATATTGTTGATAAGCTGCAAAAATATGATTCACATCCAGATTTTGACAAAATTAATCATAGAGTAACGGAGGAAGCTATCAATCATGAAAAAACGATATTTTACGTAAAAAACAAAAGCTTAGAAGGGACAAAGATAGAACAAATAATCAGGGTGCAAATATCCATAGAAACATACTAGTAACGGATTCCACACCAGCAACGGTATCTATAGTGAACAGGGATAATTCACCAGTTAGAGGTTCTCTAGACAAAACTAACAAGAAGTACCACGGTAATACTAGGAACCAGAGGTGGAGTGATCGAAATTCTTCCTCTTTTAGGGGCCGGTCCTTCTCCAATTCTAGACACCAGAATCCTATGCAAAATAAGAATATAATGGATAAAACTATATCCAACAAAAACAGTAAAATACAGGACTGGCCAACTATCCCTGATAGAGCCACTACAACACAGGAACCACAAGAGTTACCAACCGTGACAGACAGTGCTACAGATACATTACATCTTGAAAAATATAATCATCTGGGAGCCCGTCCAAAAATAGTTCAAAACATAACTGATAATGTTTTCTCAGAAAGCATCAGGAATCAAGACATGATTAAAAGTAAGATCCCTCAAAACAAAATTGATAGGAGTACTTCCCAAGGCCTACCTAATGCATGTAATTCACAAACAAGAAATTGACAACTTATCTTCCCCCGGAAAAAAAATTTCCCATTATTATGGACCTTGAATCGATGTCATTGACAACTGTGTCAGACTTTGAGAAAAATTTACACTAGGTTCATCTCTACGGATTCTATACAGCCTGACTTATAGTCAGCAATTCTGAGGACCGCTGGAGGGGTCCTTCAAATTTCTTACCCTCTCTATCAGATTGAGGGTGGAACCACCATCTAAAATTAAGAAGAGATAATTTTCACAGCAGGCCCTGTTAATTTTAAGTAGATTTGAGCACAATTAAAAAAAGTAAACATAAAATCGTTCAAAAATATCAGACAGTTTCTGCATTGTCTATCACATTCACCCCTTCCTATATCACAAAGAACAACACATGGTACAGTCCTATTGTTTCGCTTGGACGGGGTTCACCAAATCTAAATTTGATCAATTTAGCACCGTCTTTTTTAGACGAGATTCCCCCCAGAAACCAGCAATAAATCTTTCAACCCAAAGAAAAAGACATTCGGGATGGGGGGGTTAAAACAAGAAAAAGGTTCCTAGAGGCAGCAGTGGGGAGGAACCCTTAGAAAAAAGATTGCTTTCGCCACCAAGATTAAACACAGCCTCGTAGGTAATAGAAAATCTAGGGGATAATGGTATATTTAATTTATTGTCATATCCTCTCACTCGGAGATATGGGATTACTTAGTAAGAGATTGTTACTTTTGTCCAACTAATAACAAAACTAAGGACCAATTTTCCCTTTTTTCTGATATTCACAAATATATTCGTAAATTAACTTTGAAACGTCACTTTATCACTAACCCTGTGACAAACCAGGAAAACAGTACTAATTCATCCTGCCCTAAATAAATTAACTTGAAGCCCAATCCAATTTTTACCCTGTCCACTCTCAGGGGGTCACTATTTGAAAACTTTCCAGGAATTGGTATTATATGAATTACAAAATTTGGGAACCGGGTATTACGAATACAATCTAGCAAGAAGAACAATCTAAGGCCTTACGGAGCCTCCAAATCAAAACAGGGATATTATCTTTCATCCGGTGACAAAGGGGGAGGAGTGGTTATTCTAATTATGATGGGACTATCATATGGAATCATTGAAAAATTCTTTCAGATGAAACATATTACAGTTTGTGCTCCCATGATCCTTTTGCTGACATACAAAAGAATTGCAAGCTACTTTTTCCAAGAGGCCCTAAGGATTGTATAATAGACAACAAGTTGAAACTATTTTGTACAACAAAGAGCCGAGTATACCATTTTTATATTATCTGCTAAATTAACCACAAATGTCTTTTGGTCACAACCAGGGAGGCACATTAATATCGGCATAAATTCGCCCACAATGAAATTATTCTCATTTCATCTCGATTACATTTACAAAAATATTGTAAGGAGATTGATAGTCACCTCAGGGATTTTGGCCACTTGATTGAAATCCTATCGGATCTAGAAATTAAAGAAACCTGTACGTTTTTTAACTCTCGATATATCGTCGCTATATTCTAATTATCCAGCACGATTTAGGCATTAAAATTGTGTTGAACATTTTTTGAACGGTGATGAAAAAACTCTTACTGAAAGCCTTTAGAGTATTTATATTGAAGGTGTCTGAAATATGGTCTTGGAATGAATAATTCTTTTCCAATACAACATGGACGCCACCTAATGGCAGTTTAAGGGGTACTGCAATGGGGCGTTCGAAACTTGCGCCCTAGTATGGCTCAACCTATTCAGGGGTTTGTTTTGAGATGGAATACAATTTACACATATCATGGACTATCAGCACATTTTCTGTCATTATAAAAGATTCATTGATGATCTTTTTATTGTTGGCAAGGCCACATGAATATTACTCAACTTTATTAAGCTTTAAAAATAATGATTTGGGGCATTTCTTCACATCCACATAACCACTTGGAGATTGAAATTCCCTTGTTTTGAAAATCCCCAGGCGGAGCGCGCCGGATTTATTACAATCAACTACTTTAAAATGGTAGATACCAACATGTTTTATTGAGTTCGCTAGTGCCGCACTATAAAACCCTGGCTAACCAATATTCCTTTATGTAGCCAATTCGAAAAGGGTTAGAAGCAATTGCACAGAGGATGATATTGTTTGTATAGAACAGGCTAAAAATATTGGAAAACGGTATATTAGTAAAAATTATCCCAAACAGCTATTAAATGATGCCTATGAAAAAAAACTTGGATCTTTATCACTGAAACAATGTTCTGACCAAATCCCCACATACCATCACAGAATGCTAGGCTCACACAGATTGTGCATTTATTACGCAATATAATACTTCCTATAAAAAAATTCAAGGGAGTGAGTTCTATATATACATTGCATGTTATTCAACAAGACCCTATCTTGAATAGATTCATTCCTGAAAAAACCTTCTATTGTATACAAAAAGGGCTACCTATTTGAAAGGGATCCTGTTGGCTCCTTAGCAGGATATTGAAAAAAGATGTATCAAATACAGGTGAAGTCACCTAGATCTAGGTAGTGTCCAATGCAAGCTCCAGGGTCTTATGTTGCGTATTATTCATACCGCCAAATATATTTGAATCTGCCATAACAAAAGAAAAATTCAGAATCAAACCAGCCCTTTATCCTGCAAGTCAAATTGTTATATATTGTGATTCATGTGCACATGTGGGATCAAGTATGGTAGGGCGTACTATATGTACGTTGAGAGTACGTCTAACGGACATAAGATGCAGTATAAAAAAGGGGTGGAGGTCCTAAGCAGAGTGTAAGCGAATAACTTCAAAGAGGTACATTTCCAGTACTTTGGAGATCTTAAAAATACCCCATTAACAGAGTATCAGAGACATCCTAATAGATTCCAAACAACTCCAGAAAAAGAGACTATTTTGGATTGTACACATTGGAAAAAACCATTCAACGCCAGGGATTAAACGAATTAGTAGAATTAATCATAATTAGCCTATCATATTAATATATTATCAAACTTGGTGCAAACCCTGTCCTTCATATTTTCTGATTATCAATAAATGATCAAGGATTCCATTGTTAACGATATATTCGCAGGCATTTGGTATTTTAAATTACATATTTAAATCCACTAAACTGGTTAGTCCAGTATTCCTTTTAACAATTGACTCTCCTGTATATTGATTGTATATAACAGATGCCAATATTATTCCCTTCATTAGTATATCTACATGAGTGATAATACTATATTGTCAGTTTGTGTATAATAGTATATATATATATATAGATAGATATTATTTATAATTTATATATTTATATATATATATATATATATATATAAGTACTTGGATGTGTTGTATATGTTTATATGTGTGTACTTTTCATGATATATAACAACAGACCTAATGTTGATCCCCTGTTAATATTAATAATATTTTTTTACGGATTATAAAAGGTGGTGTTTCAATTGCACACGAGTATATTTTTTAACTTTAATTTTAGATGTGATAAGTTTGTTAATTGATATGATATTTTATCTTGTGTACAAGATTTTTTGATCATTAAGTCGGACCATCCTTGTTTTATTTTACGATATTTTTTATCAAATATTCTTAATTTATCTTGATATACGTGTTTATTACCAGATATTTTATAACACTCACCTTTTTAACTATTACTGATTGGTCAGTGACATACATAACTGTATTCCTAGATTTGTGTCTATATAGTTCTGTTGACACAGGGGAACATTGGTAAGACAGAATTAAATAAATAATTGCTAACTGATATTGACAATTTATAACACTGGTCCTATGATATCAAGCCAGAGAAAAAATTACCTGGACTGAATGATTTAAAAAAACATTCCACGTCCTTTGCAGGGTTAAATATTCGGGCACCATCCCACTTAGCAGATCAGCCTGTTATTGACACAATGTAGCAAACAAGGTTATGAACAGGCTCCTGAGAACTGGGAGTTTAGCATATGTTGAGATATGTTATACAATTGAATAGCAGTTGTACTCCTTGTTACAAAGTCTCTGGGGAGTTTCACCAATCCATCTTAGTATCCAGCAGTTAGAGAGTGAATAACAAAAGGGAGTGTGCTATCGTGAGCCAGCTTGTGATGTGATCAAAAGAGTAACGGCATCAGTGTGGACTCCTTGTTAGACACATATGTTAATTAGGAATGTTGGTTGTCAGGACATCACTAACTTTCTCTTTAATGGTTTGGTGTATAAACTGTTTTGATTATGCTTTAGATCTGTCTGACACGTTTTAAATGTGAAAGTATCATGTGATTGGATGGACAATACATAAATTAATTATGAGATGTGATCATTATAAAGCAGCCAGAATCGGTGACTGGGGCTGTTGCTGTTACTTCTGAGGAAGCCCTGGGTATGCCAGGAGAAAACGCCTCAAGTTTCCTCTGTTAATTGTTTTTATGAGAGTAATCTTTCTCTTTTACAATAATAAACACCCTGAAAAGGATTAGGATGCTTTTTATCATAACTATCCTCATGGATGCGCTGAAAATCAACTCCGTATTTTTGCTTTTATTTCTAATTTTTACCGTGAGCATTCGATGCACACGGGCACACGGATACTGGGCTGCCCCTGAGACGAGGAGGTTATTAAGGAGATATCATACGTGTGTGACGAGTTGTGCCTCATTATCTGCACAACTTCCATGAGGTGATGAACAATCTTAATATATCTCTAATACTCGACAGTGTGTTACATACTTCACTATTGTGCGCTTTCTCCTTTTTCTTCCCTATATCTAGATAGATACATAGATAGATAGATAGATAGATAGATAGATAGATATGAGAGAGAGATAGATAGATATGAGAGAGAGAGATAGATATGAGAGAGAGAGATAGATTTGAGAGAGAGAGATAGATATGAGAGAGAGATAGATATGAGAGAGAGATAGTAGATACTGAGAGAGAAGGATAGATATGAGGATAAGATAGATTAGACCGATATGATATAGATAGATAGATAGATATGAGATAGATAGACAGACAGATAGATAGAGAGATAGATAGATATGAGATAGATAGATATGAGATAGATATGAGATAGATATGAGATAGATAGATAGATAGGAGATAGATAAGATAGAGATGATGATAAGGGAGAGATAGATAGGATAGATAGGGGGGGGGGGGGAAATTTTTTTTTTTTTTTTAGAATAGATAGATATGAGATAGATAGATTTATAGCTAGATAGAGATGAGATAGATAGATAGATAGAAAGGATATGAGATAGACAGATATAGATAGATAGATTATAGATAGATAGATATTTAGATAGAAAGATAGTAGATAGATGAAAGCGGGATAGATAGATAGTAGATAGATATGAGATAGTAGATAGATAGATATGAGATAGATAGATAGATAGATATGATAGATAGATAATATGAGGATAGATAGATAGGATAGATATGAGATAGGATAGATAGCTAGATATGAGATAGATAGCTATGAGATAGAATAGATAGTTAGATATGAGATAGATAGATTGATAGATAGATAGATATGAGAGAGAGAGATTAGATAGATTGAGATAGATAGATAGATAGATAGAAAGATATGAGAGAGACGATGATAGATAGAAGATAGATAGATAGATAGATGAGAGAGATAGATAGATAGATATGAGATAGATAGATAGATAGATAGATATGAGAGAGATAGATAGATAGATATGAGATAGATAGATAGATAGATATCAATAGAAATATAGATATATAGATAGATAGAGAGATAGATAGATAGATAGATAGATAGATAGATAGTATGAGATAGATAGATAGATAGATATGAGATAGATAGATAGAATGATATGAGATAGATAGAATAGATATGAGATAGATAAGATAGCTAGATAGATATGAGGATAATAGATAGTAGATATGAGATAGATAGGATTTTTTTTTTTTTTAAGATAGATATGAGATAGATAGATAGATATGAGAGTAGATAGATAGATAGATAGATATGAGATAGATAGATAGATAGATATGAGATAGTAGATGATAGATAGGATAGATAGATAGATTGAGATAGATAGATAGATAGATAGTATGAGTTAGATAGATAGATATGAGAGAGAGAGATAGATTAGAAATATAGATTATGAGAGATAGATAGATAGGATAAAACAGCTAGATATGAGATAGATAGATATGGATAGATAGATAGATAGATAGATAAAAAACAGATAGATAGATATGAGATTGATAGATAGATATCATAGAAGATTTTATAGATAGATAGATAGATAGATAGATAAGATAGAGATAGATATGAGATAGATAGATGATAGATAGATAGATAGATATGAGGATAGATAGGATATGAGATAGATGATAGATATGGGATAGATAGATAGTTTATGAGGATAGATAGGATATGAGATAGATAGATAGAAATGAGATAGATAGATAGATAGATAGATATGAGATAGATAGATAGATATGAGATAGTAGATATGAGTATAGCTATGATAGATAGATAGATATGAGGATAGATAGATAGATAGATAGATAGATAGGGATAGGATATGAGATAGATAGATATGAGATAGATATGAGATAGAATAGTTATAAGATAGATATGAGATAGATAAGATTAATAGATCCAGATAGATAAAAAGGTAAAAAAAACGCTGGCTCTATATTTGCTTGCTGTTGTGCTGCCTTTTTCCCTTATTGTAGATAGATCTAACATGTTTTATTGATACACTGAGATATTAGCTAAAACATGAAGTGACTTTTATTTTCTATCAATATTTTGCAAAATGTGTTAATTTCTGAAGTGGACTCAGTGACGCCATTAAAGCTCTGAACATTAGGTTCGGGTTATTGCTTATGTTCTTTTTATTGATTATTGGTTTTATTGCATGCTGGTGTTTATCTCGTTAACCATCTGGCAACCGTTAGTAACCACAAATAGCATAAGCTCCCTTAGACCTTCCCTACGAAGAATGATAACCGTATTGATGACCCCGACGTGAAAATGAAAGATATTTAGATACACTTGGTGACGTTCTATTAACAGATTTCAAACTTCGAAGATCAAAAAAAGAAAGGACAAGCGCTGCGTGGTGTGATAGATCCTGTTAAAAGTGAACAGGAATAGATAGGTGATCAGGGTACTCACCTCCCGGGGTTGTGCATCACGTTTGGCACAACTCACCACCAGCTTATTATCGACACCCGATGTATTTCTAGACCGCTGCTCTATTTCCACCTTTTCATGCTCCATGGCTCTGGAAAGGGGGAGCATGTAGACCATCCAGAGTGTGTGACAGGGGTGTGACGTGGGATGTCCAAGTACAGTTAAAAGTGAGGGCCCACCTGGGCCCAGTGTTGTCTCCATTGGGAAAGAGGGTTATGCCGAGCATATTTGGAGCTTCCAAAACCAGCAGGCTGCATTCACCCCTATGTATGCCCAGCACAAGGCCAACCTAAGGTAACTAGACACATCTTGCTGCCTCTTTTGCCAGTACCCATGTCCTATGTGTATTGGCACCTCTGACCAGTATTTGTATAGCTGTTTCCCCTATATACAGTATGCAATGTTTGTCTAGGACGCTCATAGGGAAATAAAAATATATAAACTTTGATCTTGAGCTGGTCTGTTGTCTTAATCACCCCAAAGCACGTGTCCGTATTCTCAGTCTCTAATATATCACTACGCTGGGCAGATTTCTGGGCTGGAGAGTTGTGTTTCACTGGTGTGGGTAACAGATCTTCTCCCCAGTCTTTCAGGGTTATGGGTGTGTAGGGTATCCTCTCCCACTCCCTGGCTCTTCCTGTGCCCGTGTGCACAGGGATTAACTGTGAAACCGCATCCTGCTCACCTTGTTCACTCTTTAACACGTTTATTAATGAAAAGGACATGTTACAGAAGAAAATACAAACCGATATGTTGGGATAGTAATCAACCCAATAGAGAACCAAGCCAATTAACTGTGTCCATACAGACAATAAACAGGGGACATTATAACACAGGTATATATACAACAGCAAGACCGGGAGAGGTGACCACAGGGAGTATGGGAGAGGGAGCATATTGATAAAAGGTCTCTTTACTCGCAAAGGCGGCAGGAGTAACTATTAAGATGGGCACTAATATCTAGAGGAAGATCAAAGAAGGACCAAGGAATTTGATTTTTTAAGGCCAAACGTAAGGTGAAGTCAGACAACCGATAGCTCCACATGTTCATATCAATGCACCTTCTAACCTCTGTAACAGTCGGGGACTCTGGGATCCCCTTCCAGAGCTGCGAAAATGCCCTATGGAGCAGATTTAGAAAGTATGAAAAAACCATAAAAACATTTTTTAACTTGGGGTGGGCCCCCAAAGGGGGTGGGGGCCCCCCCCCCCCCCCCCCCCAAAACCCAGACCTGGGAGTGTTGCGTCTACCAAACCAAAGTCTAGAACTGCTAACTGGGGGTTAGTTTTTTAAGTGCAATTCCCAGTAACCTCAACAGAAGTCGCAACCACAGGGTCCCAAATTTTTTATATTTTGGGGGACAACCCCAACACACATGTAGCATACTTCCTTGCTCGCCCACAACTTTCCAACATGCTCTGAAGAGCCTGGAAACATATGGGCTCCATCCTCGTCGGAGGAAAGATTTACCAGCGTAATGTTTATTTTCTGGGCGTTAAGTTTCCTTTGGTTGGAGCACTTCAGGTAGGTTTTTGGGTGGGGTACTAAAGACTTTTTGCCATGTTTCCAGCAAGAAAGTGTGGCTAATTCTTTTTCCCACTTAATCTTACAGATGTAAGCAGAGTACAGCCTTGAGCGGGGATATCGCAGCTTTTCGTGTTTATCTGCTTCTTATCTTGTAAACAAAGGCCATTGAAGGCATTGAGAATGGTTGAGATAACATTCTATTGCCGTGATATCACGCTGAATATTGTCTCTGTCTAGTTCTGCTACCATCTGTAGTTTGAGAATTTATGACCAGATTTTGGTCAGAATCACATCAAGGATAAACTAAAGGGGTAGACTTTACTGTAGCCCCTTTTTGTAATATGAAGCTATAGAAATCTGAAGGGACGTTCGCCATTTCTAGGCCACTGAATCTTCTGGACTATATGTCGGATTTGTAAGGAATTGGAAATAGATGGTATGACGGGAAGATCGCATTGCTTTGAAAGCTCAGAAAATAGAGTGCATACATTTACCCTGGTCATCAGTACAATGACCGGACTCAGAAAGGATCCAGTAAAGATGTAAAAGCTTAGAGGTAAAGGTAAGCACAACTAAACAGAGGACTTAAAGGGGTTTTGCCACGATCTAATGTTGCTCGTGGGATCCTTACAAAATGGGTATTAAATTACTTTTCTAAATATATGTGATTAAAAAAGTGGTAGCCTGGAGAGCTGCAGTCTTGCTTAGTTCCCCTAGTTTCCTGACTGTTTACATTAGCAGTGACCAGGAGCTGAGGAGCTGGTCTGGTGGCTCTTGCTTGTTTGCACTTCTTATCTGATGGCAGGGCACCATGAATGAGCTTTTTGAAGGGAAGGGAAGAGAGCACAGCATTGCTACTGAGCATGAGCACTAGCATGTGTTTCTGTGTTACAGCCTGTGTTTGCTGTATAGAAGAATCCTTGGTTGTAATGAATTATCAGTCAGCTCAGAATCTCAGCTTCTCCTTCCCCCCCTGCAGCGCTCCCTGTATGTTTCACTTAATATAATTATTTTACAGGGATTCTGTCCTCTGCTACCTCCTCCCATTCCCCCTGCCATAGTCAGTGAAGACTGCCTGCTCGGATCTTAATCTTTCTCATGAGCAGATAAGAGGGAGAAACACAAAAACTGGTATAGCTTGTGCACAATACAGTTATCCTCTGTGGTTTACGCACAAACAACATATTTGCTCAAAAAACTACGAGACTGAATATCAGCCTCCGGGAGGTGCTTGCGGAGGGCGATGCGATGACCATCACGGAGGAGGCACTTATTAAGTTTCATAGTTCATAGTTTGTAAGGCCGAAAAAAGGACAAGACGTCCATTCCAGTATTAGTCCTATTGTGCTAAGGTGTTGATCCCACTTGTTTTTTTAAACACGAACACAGCGGCCCCATTTTTTGAGCACAAGTAATCAGCTGTTAGGTAAGGAAATCACTTTTTTATTTTTTTGGGGGGGGGGCAAAAAAACTCCTTTAAGATGGAAATCTACTGTGGATGAGCAATGTTTTTTTAATTCTAGGTTTACGCACTGTTTTCATATGAAAGTGAAAATTAACAGTTGGAGTTTGTTTGTTAGGGAGTTTGGAATTAAATAAGGAATAGCTCTACAAATATCAATACATTTAGCGTAGTAAGCCCATTTTTCATAACATTGATCCTGGTGCCATGAGAGGGTGAGGGCAGATAGTTGTTTTATTTCAGATTCTAGAGTTGTGAAAACAGGCGGGCATAGTTCGACAGAACCGTTTGAGTGGGAGAGTGGGAAGATCTTAATACCTAGGGATTAGAGATGGGGTATGCGAATGATTTTCTAACGAAGTGGAATTCGTTTTAGAATTTCAGGAAAAAACTTCGGTCTGAACGATGTGTCGAACTTGGGGGTAACTTCGGTGTGAACGAAGTGTGCTTTTGATTGCCTAAAATGGTGTGAGCACATGGCGCTACATGGGGCCGGCAAAGCACTCTGGGAGGAAGAACGGGCATAGCCTGCATGAAATGTGCAGAGGTGATGCCCAAATCAGAGGGGACCGGCGGGATTCTGCGACGCACCGCCACTATATAAGTCCGGGCCGACGCTGGGAGCTCCACACTCCTCTCACTGTACTGATTAGGGAAGTCTGCTGCCGCGGCGGCTATGGATAGCTGTACTAAGACTCATTTTTATACAGCAATCTTTTGGGGGGTGTCTCAGCTTGTTCAGGAGACTGCTTCTATTAATGTTCTATTTCTTGATTTTGGTGGGGTATTGGTACTGAAGTCCAGTGTGCGTCCACTGCAGGCTGCATATACATATTAATTGCTACTCTGCTCACACGAACATTGAATATCCAAGGGGGATCTAAGCTGTTCTGTTGTTATTCTTTTAAAGAAAACGGCGTTTTTATAATTACAAATACCACTTCATTTTTGGCTGCGGAATTCTTTTCGCGCAATTAACAATCCAGGGGGTTAATTAAGCATGGTTTCTGCAGTTGTTACTCAGTAATAGAACTTTGTTTTTCAACGCCACAGAAAGAAATTCTGTAGCATATTCATATCTGAAGGTTTTATTAACCTGTTTGTGCTTTTATATTTAGTGTTAAAATACACAGAGTTTTTAAACAAAGCACATTACAAGTTCAAATTTTTCCTGCCCATTTGTGTGAAGCGCAACTATATATCCAAGGGTTACCCAAGCTTGTTACTGGGATTCATTTGGAGTCAAAAACAGGGTGTGTATTTTTATCATATACCAGATATCTTCATCAAACCCAGTGTCTGTACATTTTAGAACAAACAGTATGTCAGACAGAGAGGGTGTTGGCAAGCTCTTCACCTGCGAGTGGCAGTGGGCACTAACTTTCCTGGAGCCAGGTCGCATGACACGCAAGGGGAGTCGCAGCCGGGGTCACTGGTGAGGGCCACCAAACTGCCGCTGTATCTACGCGCCGTGTGTTGTTCCAGCAACCCAAAAGGTTCTTAGATTGGTTGGACTAGGTCAATCCACTTCCTCCCAGATGGACATTCTGAAACCCAGCCAAGAGTCGGTGGGAACGTAAGACACAACCCTTAGTTGGCTATGGCCCCTGGAGCGGGTCAGCGGCCCTCATACCGTCTCAACCCGCCTCTGCCCATCCGAGTTCCCTCTGCAGAGATCTACTATGATGGTCTGGGCTCAGCGCCACTTTATAGCAGAGGCATGAAACAATATGAGGGGGCAGTTCAGCAGCTACTTGGCCAGCGAAAAAGACAATGGGCCAATATCCCTGATTCTTGCAGTAGGCGGCAAAGCCAATAGATGTTGAGAGTGGCATGGAGGTCATGTTTGTGAGGGGGTCAGCCTCTGCATACAAGACCGTCGTGATGAGGACAGCAGTGTGGTGATGAAACACAAAATAGATGTATGATGTAAGCGACCGACTGGGAGCCAGGTGAGGCATGGGCTTCATCATCGTTCTGGAGAAGAGGGCGTCTCAGCTTGCGCTGTCAGGCAGTGGCACAGCCAAGCAACGTGGGTTGTTGGACGTGAGGTCAGCAGGATAGCAGGCACAGTCTGAGGTAGGGAGCCATGCGGCAACGGGGTAAAAAAAAACCCGCTTCGCAGGATCCAAGAAAAGTAGCGGCACAGGGCTCAGCGAGGCAGTGGACGGGCTGGATGATACTCAGTTGCGGAGCGTTGGTTTGGTAAAATCCGATACTCGGCTGGCTGTGGACAGTTCTTTGCTAAGATACCCGGAGGAGTCCCGAATCATGGTATATGTTAGAATCTGTAAGGCAGAAAGTGAAGCGTGGCAAGAGTGAGAGCTAACGTTGGGCACACACGGCCCTAAGGTCAACACATTGAAGCGTCACCATCCGGTGGCCTGGGGAGAAAACGTGTCTCAGATGGTGGTGGTCATCCTGCCGCGCAGCAACACCAGCAGCAAGCGCCAAGTGTCACGCATGCCATTGCAAGCCCAGGTAAGGCTCCACCACCTCTGCAGAAGGGAGCTGTTTCTCTTTGACATCATTCCCGTGTCCAGGTGCTTCTGCCTCCTCACTAATCATGGCGCCAGCAGGTCGTCTCAACCAAGGCGATAGCAAAGAGACAAAAACAGAATAGGCGTCCAACCACTCCTAAGGTGAAGAAGCTGTCCGTGCTCCTGTCAAAGGTGTTGGTGCTGCAGTCCCTCCCTTTCCAAATGGTGGATCTGCACCGTTCAGAGAACTATTGGGCTTGTGCCGCAGCCGAGATGGAGAGTCCAAGCCGTAAATTTCTTTTCCAAAAAAGGCAGTACCAGCACTTCATAATATGTAGAACAGAAGGTGGGCCAGTCCCTTGA
The DNA here is from genome assembly GCA_025379985.1 of Phyllomedusa bahiana. NCBI lineage: Eukaryota > Metazoa > Chordata > Amphibia > Anura > Hylidae > Phyllomedusa > Phyllomedusa bahiana. The sequence continues at coordinate 4,333 of JAODAL010021497.1, read as the reverse complement.
GCTTATCGGTTTGTTCCAAGGTGCACGTCAGCGCGGACGTCTGGGAGTGTAACTTACGGTTCAGGGCCAGTACATGTCCAGTTATTGGCCCACTTGGGTGAATGTGCTTCGGGCCCTGGCACACCAAACAACGTGGACAGGGAGACGCCGATTTTATCTTCACGTGTGTCAATACTGCGGCTCATGCGCCATTGTCCGCCCTCCTCCACCACCAACACCATCTTCAGCCTCCACATGTTACTGCTCCATCATACCCACATGTGGTAAGGCACAGTGGTGTCACGCAGTTCTACACCTGGCTTGCCTCAGGCGAACGAAGTCACACCAGAGGGAGGAAACTGCTCGCGTCATGCAGCAAGAAATCGATGTGTGGCGTTCTCTGCGCCAACTGCAAATCGGAACCATGGTGCACGGGACAATGGCGAGGCCACATGGTGTCCGCAGCTGCACCGAGGACGGGATGGTCCATGGCCCTGCATCGGTGCACGTGTTCAATCTGGTTGTCAAAGGTTCCACCTGAGTCTTACACGATCGTCAGAAGAATATGAAAAATGGCCAGGAATACTGTGCTATGCACTTCATCCATTCTACAAAGCAGGAACACCCTCCTCGCGTTGCAGCGGCAGAACGGCCTCACCAAACACACTCCTGATATGCGATGTTTCCAAACCCGTTGGAATTCCAGCCTGCACCCATGTTGGACCGACCTGTATGAACAGAGAAAGGCCATTAACGATTTTTTGATGATCCAGGCGGGACTGGAGTACTCCCCTAGTGTAACTTTGATGTCAGCCGAGTAGCCAGCTCCTGGCGTGACACTGCCGTTAGTTGGGCAATATCGAGGATAGGGCCACGTTATTGTCAGTCGCCAGGGGACTTTGGGAATGAATAACGTCCATTCCACTGCTTCATGATCCTGGATAGATGCTGAAAAATCTGTGACTGGGCAGGGGACTGGAGTCGTGGCGACTTACATTCTCGCTCGGCCACATTGAGTCCGGTGGGGACTGAAATGGAGGAGGAGGACATGGCGCAGAAGCATTGTCTGGTGAAATGAGTGGATTTTCTTACGCAGGTGCCAGAGGGGAGAGGGAAGAGGGATGTCTTCTGGCTCTCCACTATTGGACCCTCGCTACCGGATCCAAAATGGGTGCCTTTTTCCCAGCTATTGAGAGGGGAGGGAAAACTCAAATGCTATAGGGGAAATCTCCGTCGGTTCATGTTGGCCGCAGCCTAGTGCGGCATCGTCCCTCTCTGACAGGTCTGACCGGGGGGTTCTTCAGCGCTCACGTACTACTGCCGCTGGCTGCTGGGGGAAGGTGGGGGGGGTAGGAGCGTACCAAGCTCATTAGCAGGCATCCCTAAGTCTGGAGTCACTTGATGAGCAGCTTCCTTCACCCAGCTTAGTGAGGAGGGCAGTTCGCCAGCAGCAGCAGGACCTGGAGCAAGACCCTGAACCAACAGGTGATGGACTATTTGGACAGCACTCTGCCACCAGATTAGAAGAATCAGCTGGGACTACTGGGCAGCCAAACTGGATGTTGTCTGGCCGCAATTTTGCCGAGTTTGCAGGGAAGAATCTGTCCTTCCACGGCCAGTTGTGTTGGCATTCCTAGCGGGTGTTCAGTGCGGGCTGGGGGCCATCGTTACCCCAAGGATAACCCGCCTTGTCCACGGGAAATGTGGAACGACTGACCTTGTCAAGATGAATCAGGCGTGATCGGCCTGGATTTCCACACACCAATCCTTAGGAGTCAGACTAATCAGCCATGACGCTCACCCAAACTGTGGAGAAAATGAGTCTGGGTTCAAACTTCCTGCTCAGGCCTCTATTCTGATGCGCCACCCGCTGATGCCACACATCTGCTGCAGTTTCTCCATACTGCCACAAAACCATCTTTACCCAGGGTCTGGTATTGCCCACCCACCCTCACACTCTGTCATTGATGCCACTTTATGACCTCATGCTGCTGCTGCTTGTTGCAGGTTGCCGTGACATCCTCACTGTGTCGTTATGTGCCACTCTATGCCTAATTGCTGTTGCTCCTGACGCCGTCACCACCACTCTCTGTCATTGTGCAACCTCGTGGCCTACTCAGTTTTTGCCACCTTCCAGAAATGTTCATTGTGCCATGTCTGACTGATGCTGCTGTGACCTCCACTCTCTGTCATTGTGACACTCTGTGGCTTACTACTGTTTTGCCACCTCCAGATAGTCATTTTTGCCCACTGCCTGAACCTCATGCTGCTTCCGTGCCTCTCCACTGTGTCATTGTGCCACTTCTTGACTCAGCTGCTGCCGCCATCACCTCCTCTCTCTGTCATTTAGTGCCACTCTGTGGCCTACTACTGTTTTTTTGCCACCTCCAGAATTGTCATTGTGCCACGCTTCTGAACTCATTGCTGCTGCCCCCGTCTCCTCCACTCTCTCTCATTGTGCCCCTCTGTCGGCGTCTACTCAGTTTTTGCCACCTCCAGAATGTCATTGTCCACTGCTGACCTCATGATTGCTGTGTGGCTGGCTGCCGTGCCCTTCACACTGTGTCCTTGTGCCACTCTCTGAGTCCTCATGCTGCTGCCGCCGTCACCTCTACCTTCTGTCATTGTGCCCTCTGTGGGCCTACTACTGTTTTGCCACCTCCAGAATGTCATTGTGCCGCTCTCTGACCTCATGCTGCTGCCACGTCACCTCCACTCTCTGTCATTGTGGGGTGGGGGCCACTCTGTGGCCTTACTCTCAGTTTTTGCCACCTCCAGGAATTTCATTGTGCCACTCTCTGACCTACATGCTGTTGCTCCTGCCGCAAGTCTCGCTTTCCCCACTCTCTGTCATTTTTGCCACTCTGTGGCCTACTACTGTTTTGCCACCTCCAGAATGTCATTGTGTCACTGTCTGACTTCATGCTGCTGTGCTGTTGATGCCGTCAACTCCACACTGTGTCATTGTCCCAAACTCTTGGCCTACTCCTGTTTTTTCCACCTCCAGAATGTCATTTTGCCACTCTCTGACCTTATGCTGCTGTGGCTGCCGCCGTCACCTCCACACTCTGTCACTGATGTTGCCACCTGAGCTCTCATCTTGTTTTTTTTCCAGCTTTCGCTGGCATGACTTTATCAGGCTACATTCCCCCTTCAGTTTTTTGGTCAGTTTTGCCCTCTTAAGTGCCAGGGAATTTATAGTGAAGCGATTCAAAGAGCGGCGGCAGTCATCTGCGTGTCATACTAAAACACAAAATTGTATGAAGACCAAACCAACCCTCCTCTGCATATTTAAGCATGGCACAACGTTCTACAGCACCCTGCAGGCTCTGTGCAGCCTGGAAATAGCTGTTTTTTTAACATGATTTGTCCCGAAGTAATTCGGACCAAAGTTATTTTTGTCGGGAAATTCAGCGAAGTGAGTGAACCGAATTTTTGAGAAATTCGCCCATGTCTACTAGGGATTCTATGTGGTCACCAGACTAATTAAAACCATAAATGCTTGGGTCACTTGCTTGGGACGTTCCTTCCTTAACAAGAAAAATTGATGTTTTAGATTTGTTTAATTTATAAGACAATCTGGAGAAACATTTTCCATTATCGCCACAATAGAGGGATAAGGATCTGTAATAATCAACATGACGTCGTCAGCATACAGGCTGGTTTTATGAGAAGTTCCATGGACCATCATTGCAGAGATCTTTGGGTTACATCTAATATGCTCGACTAAGGGTTCCATACAAAGAACCAAAATTAGCAGAGAAAGAGGACATCCCTGACACGCACCATTAGAGAGAGGAAATGGGTGGGAAAGGAAACCGGATGTAGCTTTTTGCGATAGAGAGCGTGTCATGTAAAACAGGAGGGTGTGGCCCACTCAACCCATCAAGGCGGCAAGTTGCAATTCAAACTCGCCCTAAAGGTCACTTCCAAAAGTTGCCAAGTATGGCTGTCATATGCTGCAGCTCCCGTTCTTGATACCCGTGCACGCACAAGCACCCTTTCTTTAAATGGACAGTGTCCCGATTACCTGCCCCATGACCTGTGACCCCTGGTTATTTAAGGACCTTACTGCTTTTGCTCCATTGTCAGTTTATTGTTGTCTACCTACATAGAGCATGACCCCCGGCTGCTGAATTGCTGCTGTCACCTGTATTCCCTGCATTACCTGTGACTTACCTGTACGCTATCAGTACTTTATATCTGCCATTGTACCAGCTCATCACCCGCCTGTGACCTGTGTTACCCGTTATACTTACAGCTCAATGGCTGGACAATAAACTAAACCAATAGGAGACAATTGTGACGGTACGGTGGATCCGCTGGACCACCGCAAAAGGGGGTTGGGAAAAGC
>JAODAL010021496.1:0-66957 GCA_025379985.1 Phyllomedusa bahiana | reverse complement strand
TTTATAGCAATGTTTTTTCCGGATACTGTCTATTTTGTCTTTGAAGTAAGTGACCAGGTCTTCAGCACAGAGGTCAGTGACCGGGGCCTGAGCTTTAGGCCTGAGGAGGAAGTGGAAGGTGTCAAACAGGCGTCTTGGGTTGTTGCGTAATGTGGAGATGAGGGAGGTGAAATATTTTTGTTTGGTGCAGTGAAGGGCAGTGTGGTAAGTCCGGCCCTTTAAATCTCTGAGAGTCCATATGTGCGCACCCTGGGGAGCAGATACACAGTGTCTGCTAGCAGAGAAGCATTGTGGCCACCATTATATTCTGGTACTGTCTTAACTCTCTTGGTCATGGAGTTCACTAAAGCTTCACAGGTTGCAGCCACTGGAATCCTCTTCCACTCCTCCATGACAACATCACGAAACTGGTAGATATTAGCGATCTTCCACCTTCCGTTTGAGGATGTCCCACAGATGCTCAATAAGATTTAGTTCTGGAGTCATGCTTGGCCAGTCCAGCACCTTTGCCCTTATTTTCTTTAGTAAGACAGTGGACATCTTGAAGTTGGTTTAGGGTCATTATTATCTTGGAATACTGCCTTGCCGCCCATGTTCTGCTTTAGTATGTCACAGTACATGTTGACATTCATGGTTCTCTTAATGAACTGTAGCTCCACACAGCTAGCAGTATTTGTGCAGCCCCAAATCATGACACTCCCACCACCATGCTTGACAGTACCCAAGACAAAGTTGTCTTTGTACTTATCACCTGGTTGCCGCCACACATGCTTGACACCGTCTGAAACACATAACTTTTTCTTGGTCTCATCAGACTACAGAACATTGTTTCAGTAATCCATGTCTTTAGTCTGCTTGTATTCAGCAAATTGTTGGCAGGCTTTCTTGTGCATCATCTTTAGTAAAGGCTTCCTTCTTGGATAACAGCTATGCAGACCAATTTGATGCAGTATGCAGCGTATGGTCTGAGCTTCGACAGGCTGATCCCCCTATCTTTTAACCTCTTAAAAGACAATTTCTGGATATGACGCTGAACATGTGCACTCAACATCTTTGGTCGACCATGACGAGTCATTTCACACCGTGAAGTGAAAATGGCAAATTTATCCATTTTCACTTAGGGGTATACTCACTTTTGTTGCCAGCAGTTTAGACATTGATGGCTTTGTGTTTAGTTAAGGGCACACCAAATTTACACTGTTATCAACGCTGTATACTGACTACTTTATATTGTATCAAGGTGTAATATTTTCAGTGTTGTCCCATGAAAAGATATAGTACACTATTTACAAAAATGTGAAGGATGTACTCATTTTGTGAGATACTGTACATTTCATGAGTGGAGCCATTATAGACTAATGCTAAATTATAAAGGTTATGCAGATTATAAACTAGTCCACATCAGAATGCAGAAAAGTCACAGTGCTATCTAGAGGAAGGGTGTACAAGTGCAAAATACTGATAAAAAACCATTCACTCACGTGCTAATCATGAGGTCAGTGACTGCTTGTTATTAAATTTACAAATAATCATGGCTCCAATGAGAAACTTCAGGACTCCAGAAAACCAAAGCGTCTGGGCCTCCATACATTGCCAGTTCCCATTTTCACATCAGCAGTCCCATTAAAAAAAATAAATAAATGGATTAGTGCCCCTGACAGGAGTATTGCCAATACTGTCCTGATGGGGGCCCTGCATGTAGTGCACCATGTCGGCTTACATCCTATTCGATGAAGCCATATACTTTAACACAAAATACTGACTGAAAATTCACAGAAAATTCATAGAAAAAAAGGGATCAAATTTACTTCAATCACAGAAAAGGACTCTACCTATTGGATGTCAGTATTTTGTGTCATGCACTTGAAGTATCCTGGACAGCCAACCTGATCAAATAGTATGGATGCCACTAAAAGGATCTGAAGTATAATATAGCCTTTTGTTTCTTATAGCTGAGTATTGCTCGCACTGCTCCTAATTCAGGGATCTCCACTCCCACATAGGCATTCACAAAATACGTTCATAGAGCCAGTGCAGTAAAAGCCGTAGCACCTTTAATAATAACTTCATTTAAAATAGACATTCTCCCGTGATTCACAGTATGTCCCATATGTAGAAAAATGAAACAAAGCATATACTCAGCATCATTCATATTTTGTGAATGCCACTAAAAGGATGTAATGCCAGCCTGGTGCACTAATCATTCATATTTTGTGAATGCCACTAAAAGGATGTAATGCCAGCCTGGTGCACTAATCATAACCATTTGACTGACACCTGATCTATGTTCAATTATAACACCAAGCAGCCACTCTCCTCACAATTCGTAGATGAGTAAGAGGTTGTTTATTAATATTTTGCACCCCTGTAGCTTTTCTCATGTAGCACTGGGGTTTTTATGCTTAGGATCAATTTTTGCTTTTACCACTGGATACTAGACATAGCAGCAAAAAGGGTGTTAAAGGGGATGTATCGCTTCCTTAGTTCGGCTGATTCACACTGCTCTCAGCTTCTCAACTCTGGAAATGCAGGGGCGTTTCTTCCCCTCCCAGCTGGGTGACATCATCCCCCCCTTCATGTGCATGCTGGCTCCCAAGACTACCCCCCTCCCCCCTCTCTGAGTCCACATGTCACTGTGTCTCTCCCTGCAGTCTTATTTTGTAAGAGCTGTATACATACCACAGGCTGCATTCAATCTAGACTGAGCAGCTGAACTCTTCTCCTCTCACAGCTGGAGATGCTCTATGAACGGCACAGATCTCACTTCTATGCAGGAGAGTTAGGCACCGGGACAAAACTGTTATGTTTTCTCATTGTAGAATTTGTTGCAGTCTGTTTCTGCTGGGTGTGCAGAGAGAAAATGCTACGGCCCCTAACTCTGAGTCAGGCAGGGATCGACACAAATTGTGTAAGCCCTTCAGTGTAATTCTGTTTCTTCTGCCTGTATAAAGTGAAAATGTGACGGTCCCTTACTCTGAGTGAGAGACACAGCTCTGTGAATTCGACCGGGGGCTGTACAGAATGTAAATGAGCTCTCAGCTAGTGAAATGCAAGGAGGAGGGATCCGGAGGGATTCGACCAGGACTGGATATCAGTGTAAACAAAAACACAAGATAAGGAATACTGTGAATACAAGACAGCTTTGCTAATGACATCCAATTGCAAAGTTGCTTGTTTTTACTGTCCCCTTATTCTGAAGACCATTTAATGAAATGATAAAACCCCTTTAAAGCTTGGACTCCTGTTTATGAATAAAATTTATAGTTTCAACAAAGTTATCTGCAAGGCTTGCAAAGATATAATGCATATGGAGCGACATGTATGAACGGGGCTGCGCCAGATATCTGGCGTCATTACAGCCCGATATCCCGCACAGTCCTGTTCATACATTTTCAAATATCCCGCATGGGAGGTGGGGCGCACTAGACCCGTAGCGAAGCTATAGATTTATAGCTTCGCTACAGAATTTCTGGGCGAATTACAGTTGGAACAGGTATGCAAACTATTATATAAATGCAGGGAAAAGAACCTTAGTAAAACTCTCATTTATTAAGCATGTCCATTTTTGGAACAAGTATACCACTTTCAAAGTGGTATACCTGAGTCCGAACTGTCGTGCAAGTGCTGGAATGCACCTGATTTATGACTCGCTGTAGAGCGGTTTCATAAATCAGACACATCTATGCCTTTTTTAATCGCATGAAATTTGCTGTGTAAATGACAAACTTCATGCATGTCGCCCATGGTATCTTTAAGATACCAATAATGTTTTGCCTTCTCACATACCCTGAAGGCTCTGATGGTTAAAAGGCATTCAGCAGCCATAGCCATAGTAAAAATCACCTTGACAGTATTTAACAATAAGGAAACATTTAGTCATGATTTTTTTTCTATTGAATGAGCTTGTGAAGATAGCTTTTTTTACATTCTGGAGATTTTTATGTTACAATTTAGCTGTTTTGCGCATACAGTATTTTCATGCTCTGGATTTATGCAGTAATCTCTTGGTATTGGCAATATGCTAAAGCAGGCAAACAACTCCGCACAAATCTAGAAAGTTATTTTTATAACTTAACAATTATACTCATATTTTCCCTCCTCTATTTGTGAGTTGAAAAATTGTTACCTGTCAAACATAATTGCACATATTTATCTTCTACACAGCAAAGACTCCCATTGCGGCTTTTACCCAAAAAGTGCAGTGGCCAATAAAACTGAATATATAATTAAGCTTATCTAATCAGGCTCTACCCTTTAACTGTAAAAAATTGTCTGTGCTTTCTGAAGATGCTTTTTTATTTTCAACAAGGTTTTAGTTGAGAGTAATATGTTTAGTTCTGTGCTAAGACCAGTAAAAGCCCAAATATTAGAAATGTATAGTAATAGAAATTATACATACCCAGTGTGAGTTATTTACTATTACTTTTCTTACAGCACATCTGTAGCAAAAATGGTCAATGGTGTGACCTACAGAAGCTGGATACCATGCAAAAATATAAAAGGTCACCACTAATTTTGATTGACAAGGTTACCACTAGGGTATAATACAAAAAACAGTTACTGATCTTTAAATCTACTTACAGTTGAAACCAGAACTTTACATACACTATATAAAAAGACACATATGCATGTTTTTCTCACTATCTGCCATGAAATAAGAATAAACCTTATTCTTTTTAGGTCAATTAGGATTACCAAAATTATTTATATTTGCCAAATACCAGACTAATGAGAGAGAGAATTTTTTAAGGCATTTTTATTACCTTCTGCAATTCAAAAGTTTATATATATTTCATTAGTATTTGGTAGCATTGCCCTCAAACTGTATGACTTCGGTCAAACATTTTGGATATCCTTCCACAAGCTTCTCACAATAGTTGGTAGGAATTTGGCCCATTCCTCCTGACAGAACTGGTATAACTGAGTCATGTTTGTAGGCCGCCTTGCTCGCACCTGCCTTTTAAGCTTTGCCCATAAATTTTCAATAGGATTGAGATCAGGGCTTTGTGATGGCCACTCCAAAACATTGACTTGGATAACATTAAGCCACTTTATAACCAGTTTGGCAGAATGCTTCGGATCATTTTCCATTTGGAAGACCCATTTCCGCCAAGCTTTAACTTCCTGGCTGATGTCTTGAGCTGTTGCTTCAGTATTGCAACATAATCTTCTTTCCTCATGATGCCATCTATTTTGTGAAGTGCACAAGTCCCTCCTGCAGCAAAACAACCACGCAAGGTGATACCGCCACCCCCATGTTTCACAGTTGGGATGGTGTTCTTAGGCTTCCAATCTTCTCACTTTTTCCTCCAAACGTAACAATGGTCATTATGGTCAAACAGTTCAATTTTAGTTTTGTCACGATCACAAGACATGTCTCCAAAAATGTAGGTCTTTGTTCCTGTGTGCATTTGCAAACATTAATCTGGCTTTTATATGTTTATTTTGGAATAATGGCTTCTTCCTGGTAGATTGGCCTTTCAGCCCATGTTGATAAAGTACTCGTTTCACTGTGGATAATGACACAACCTTACCAGCTTCAGCCAGCATCTTCACATGGTCTATTGCTTTTGTTCTTGGGTTAATATGCACATGTCCACCTAGGCATGTTCATCTCTGAGACACAGAACCCATCTCCTTCCTGAGCGGTATGATGGTTAAACATTCCCATCTTGTTTGTGCTTGCATATAATTGTTTGTAGAGATGAACGAGGCACCTTCAGGTATCTGAAAATTTCACCCAAGGATGGTATTTCTGGTGTGCATTAAAATACATCCACAGGTGTGTCTCTAATTAACTCAGATACTGCCAATAAACCTGAATAATCAGAAACTTTCAAAGACAGGACATCATCATATGGGCTGTCCCAAATTGTTTAAAGGCATAGTAATCCTAGTGTATGTAAACTTTTGACTTTGCAGAAAGTAATACAAATGCCTTAAAATGATCTCTCTCATTATTCTGGCTTTTGGCAAATATAAATAATTGTAATAATCCTAATTGACCTAAAATGGATAAGGTTTATTCTGATTTTATGTTAGATAGTGACAAAAACATGCATATGTGTCTTTTTACACAGTGTATGTAAACTTCTGGTTTCCACTGTATATACAGCAGGTGAAATAAGTATAGAACATGTAACCACAGGCAAAGAAATCAAACCATATATGCCCATAAATTAAGTTGTATGTATTAATGAAAATTGACACATGGAAAATTTACTGAACACATGACGAAAAAGTGTTGTAAAAAGCCATGGAAAGTCATGACACCAGCTGAAATCTATCAGTAATTAGAAAGCAATCCTGCCACTTAGTGGAAAATAATATCAACTGGTTCAACTGATGGCCCAAAAAAGTGGCTCATTATCAATGTGCCACAAAAATAATAATAATAATAATAATAATAATAATAATAATAATAATAATAATAACAACAATAATAATCTTTATTTATATAGGGCCAACATATTCCGCAGCACTTTACAATTTACAAAATTTACAAAAAAAGTATCTCATGAGGGGTAAAACCAGTGAGCTGTCTCAAAACCTTCATAACCTTATTGTTGCAAAACATACTAATGGCATTGGTTACAGCAGAATTTCTAAACCACTGAAGATTCCAGTGAGCACTGTTGGGGTCATAAGCCTGACAGCTTTTAACAGCATTTAGAGATATACTTTACAGCAGCCACATGGACACAAAGAGACAATAGCTTGGAGTTGACGCATTGACTTCTTTGAAGGAGTGTTGTAGGCATACTCTGTGACCTCCACATAGGTCATTGTGCAGGATGGGGGCCATCACTTTTTGTAAATTGTGGATCCTGTGATATCTATACCTTGGTGTTACTTTTAATCCTGCCTGTATTGATAATGAGGAGACTGATGAAAAAGAACAGAAAAGAAAGTGTCAGGCTATTATTAGGCTTTCAATGATTTAATTTTTTTTAGGTATAGATAGTGCAAAAAAAAAAAAAACATTATAAATTCTCAAAAATAGGTTTAATATAAAAACTTGATTTAAATGAAATCTGTGGTTTATGTTGAGAGCAGGATGTGACAGAGGAAGAGAAGCTGAACTCTGTGATGTATAGGTTTATATGATTTGGTGCAGGATTTCTGAGTAAAAAGCAAAGGAAATCCTGACAGCATTCCTTAGAAGGCAGTGAAAGTCCTGGTGACCCCACCTACATGCAGTGATTGACAGAGTTCCCTGGATCAGTGTGTGAACAGAGCTCACTGTAAGTGGGTGTGGTCAGCAGTACTTTCAGTTTCCTTTTTAACATTTTCTCTGCTTTTTACTTGTAAATTCATCATCAGATCATATAAACCTATATATCACAGAGTACTGCTTCTCTCTTTCTTTCTTTTTCATGTCCTGTTCTCAGATAGGGTAGAAAAAAAAACCTGCCAGTTCCTGCATATTTGTTCAAGTATTCATATTTTTCTCTTTAAACTCACTGTACCAGGGCTGAAAATACATCTTAACGTGAACAAAGTCATTCAAAGAATATGGACATGTATTATCCTTATAGTAGGTCTGGTTTCTCTTCCATAACCATTCCTACTAAAACTGATAGAAGACAACCATGGCAGTTTTAAAGTAACCATTAAATTTATAAAAGTGAGATTTAAAAGACTTTTTAAACTTCTAGAGAACTACAAAGATGATTTGAACTATTATGGTTTTGGATTAAGCTATATTCAAAGGCAATCTGTTTCCTAATCCTATTCATTGTAGGGTGTTGTTGGATATCTTAGCAATTTATATTTGACTTAAACAGCAACGTCCAAGTATAATATGATTATTTCATCTTATTTGGATTTCAATTTCTTTGCACGGTATGACAAAGAACATAATTATCTACTGGTGTATGTGTAACTATCATATCAGCTAATTGCAGAGTTTTCATCTCCATTAACTCAACATGTTACATTACTTAATCTCAAGTATTCATTCTGTGATTAAATGTTAAGCCTTTCTTGTACAAGGAGTCAAAGGTAGATGAATTATTATGAATAAACATTGGTCAGCAGAAAAAAGCTTGCGATTTGTAAGTTTCAAGGACCACATCTATTTTGTGAGAGTAAAAGTGAAGTTAGAACAGCAATCTGAAATCAGATTCCTAATCAAATTGAGATAAAAATGTCATCATTATTATTATTGTTTAACAATGATAAAAACAACAGCAAAATAAACACCTTTTAATGTTAAAGGGTCTACCTATCTTCCTACAAATCTGTCTTTAACCCCTTAACCCACCCTGACGTACGGGTATGTCATGGTGGTGTTAAAGGGGTTGTCTCGCTACAATGATTGGGTTTTAATTAAAAGATCTTTAAAAAACAAGCAGCTTTGCAATATATGTTCATTACAAATGTCCTACTGATTTTGAGTAAGCCCTGTTAGTAGGAGTACATCAGCTTCTCAAATCTCTATAGCAGCCGACCTGTTGATCCTTATCTCACTGACTGTCAGGTCTGTATGACTCATCAGCCTCTGAATACAGAGAGCCCCAGAATGCTTCTGTAGTGGAGGGAGGGGGAGGTCTCTGGCTTCTGTGGCCGTGCTGCCTGGATTAACCCTGTGTGTGCCTGCTTCCTCCTGCCCTCTACACAGATAGATGTGACAGCAGTGACCCTGTGTGTTACTATAATCATGATGTGTCTGTGGAGCTGTAACTATACTAATACTATACAGATCAGGGGGCATGTGAAGGGTTCATGCTCTGGTGTACTAGTGACACATCCTGAGTATAGTAACACTTCACAGCTGCCCTGTGTCTGTTCTGACAGGGTCTGTTTGTTGCTGGAGATGTGCAGATTTGTATGCTAAGCAGGGGGTATAGGAACACTTGTATCCCCCCTGCTCTGGCTCCACACTCATAGATCAGCTCTCTCCTGTCTCCTGACTGTGGAGACGAGCAGCAAGAGCTGCAGCAGACCTAGGCAGGCACACACAGGGTTAACTCTGGCAGCAAACCCCCTCGCGCCCCTCCCCTTCCCCCTGCTGTATAGAAGTTAAGGAGGAGAGCTTTGTGTGCTGAGGGGAGGGGGGGAAGAGGGAGGAGAGGAGGCAGACAAGAAGCACGCCCCTCAGTTCAACTGCCAGGTTCACTGACTTAGGCTGAAAGCTTGTATTGAGACAACTCCTTTAAGGAGTTGTGTAACAGAATCACAGAACGACCCTGTTACACAGCCGCCAGGTGTTAGCGGCTAATTGCAGCTGTTACAGCCTGCCCATGCTGTTTAACCCTTTAGACGCCGCTGCAAGGATGAGTGAAAAACGGTGCTGCGCACCGTTCTTCACTCCGATCGGGACGTTAGCGATGAGTCCATTGTGAAGGTTCCCATCGCTGCTATGTTCTCGTTAGCCACACTTCCGGCCCCATGCATGAAGTGGGGAAAACGCCATCTTAGTACAACCTAATGCATTGTCTATATACTGCATTAGGCTATATTAACGATCGTGCCCCCTAGTGGTTAAACGCCCTAGAGGGCTCAATGTTAAAGTAAAAAAAATAAACAAATAACATTTTAAAGTGTAAAAAAAAAAGTATTAAAAGTTCAAATCACCCCCCTTTCACCATTTTACAAATAAAACAATAAAATAATAAAAAAGTTACACGTATTTGGTATCACCACGTCTGATTGATCTATTAAAATATAACATAATTTATCCCAAAAATTCGTTTTTTTGGTCATTTCATATCCTGTAAAAATTGATATAAAAGTGATCAAAAAAGTTGCATGCATTCCAAACTGCCAGCAATAAAAAGTACACTTCAGCCCGCAAAAAATGCCGCCTCACTGACGTCCGTAGGTGTTGGTACAAAAAAGTTATTGGTCACACAAAATGATGCTGCGGCGAAAATTACAAATATAGAAAATGTTTGGAATTTTTTTACGCCACCAAAATATAACGGAAACCCTACATGTTTGGTATTGGTGGATGCGTATCAACGTGTAGAATATAGATAACATATCATATTTACTGAAGATTGAATGCCGCAAAAAAAAAAAAAAAAAACTCCCTCAAACATGGCGCAAGTACATTTTTTTTTCACATTTTGCCCCACTTAGAATTTTTTTGCCGTTCCCAAGTATATTCTATAATAATATGAATAACACCACTGGAAAGTACATCTTGTCCCGCAAAATAAATGCCCTCATATGTCTATGTAAGTGGAAAAATAAAAATGTTATGGCTTTTGGAAGGCGGGGAGGAAAAAATGAAGAGTAATATTTTTTTTTCTTTGGAAGCATTAAAGGGTTAACCTGGTTTCTACTTTTATCTCTTCATTACTCTTCAGAAACCAGATCAAAGAAAACATTAGTTTAAGATCTTCACCTGTAAATCTGGCCACATGCATTAGATGATTGTCAGTTAAACCACCTATTTTGGCAGGATAGGCCCTCCATGGGGGTATTTGGCTGGCAGCTGTCTAATATGATTAGCTTTAGGCCAGATTCACACAGAGTAAAATGCAACAAAGAATCTTGGGCATTTCTGCAAAGAATAGAAAATGTAGTGGATATAAACATCCGCAAAGTCTTGAATCTGGATTATTCTGTATGCAAATAGGATTTGTTTTACAGTTACAGCATCTCACAAAAGTGTTTACACTCCTCATGTTTTTGTAAATATTGTATTATATCTTTTCATAGGACAACAATGAAGATGTGACATTTTGATACAATGTAAAGTAGTCAGTGTACAGCTTGTATAACAATGTACATTTAGTGTTCCCTCAAAATAATTTTACACACAGCCATCAATGTCTATACCACTGGCAACAAAAGTGAGTACACCACTAAGTGTAAATGGACAAATTCTACCATTTCCCCTCCACGGTGTCATGGGACTCATTAGTGTTACAAGGTTTTTGGTGTGTTAAACTTGGTGTTATTGCTCTCACGCTCTCTCATACTCGTCAGTGGAAGTTCGTCATCGTACCTCATGGCAAAGAACTGTCTGAGGATCCGAAAAAAAATAATTTTTATTCAGGGTCAGCCTGTCAGTGCTCAGACCATACACTGCACACTACATGGAATTGGTCTGCATGACTGTCTCCTCAGAAGAAAGTCTCTTATAAGATTATGCACTAGAAGGCCTGCAAACCAGTTGCTGAAGACAAGCAGACTAAGGGTGCTTTCACATGGTGCGTTTTTGATGCGTTTTTCAATGCGTTTTTGTGCAGGAAGGCACAGCAATTAATGCTGTACATTGCTGCACAAAAATCGTGGCAAAAATCTCGGTAATTACTGCGATTTTACTGCGAATTTACCGCAATTTTTGCCGCAATTTTTTTTGCAGCATAAATTGCTGTGCCTTCCTGCACAAAAAATGCAGTGAAAAAACGCGTAAAAAATGCACCAAAAACGCACCGTGTGAAAGCACCCTAAGGACATGAATGACTGGAACCATGTGCTGTGGTTTGATGAGACCAAGATAAAATTATTTGGTTCAGACAGTGTCATGCGTGTGTTGCAGCAACCAGGTGAGGAATACAAAAATGTGTTGCCTACAGTCAAGCATGGTGGTGGGAGTGTCATTGTTTGGAGCTGCATGAGTGCTGCCAGCTGTGGGAAGCTATAGTTCTTTGAGGGAATCATGAATACCAACATGTACTGTGACATACTGAAGCAGAACATGATCCCCTCCCTTCTGAGGTGCAGGGCAATATTTCAACATGATAACGACCCTAAAAACACCTCCAACACGACCACTGCCTTGCTAAAAAAATGAGGGTAAGGTGCTGGACTGGCCAAGCATCTCTCCAGACATAAACCCTATTGAACATCTGTCAGTGGCATCATTAGGCGTTTTATCTGGGGCACAAGTAACCGCTGAAAAAAATAAAAATAAAAAGATCCTCCCAAGAACCTTGATGGAAAGCGATATAGCGTCATATAAACCCAGTCATGATACCAATAAAAACATCAACTCATTTTGCGGCACTGCTGAGTATTTAAAGGGACAATGTCCCAATTTCTGTCAATTAACCCCTGACCTCAGTTTGCTTAAAAGGAACTTCAATCCACAAAAAAGGAACCCAATAATGGTGGACTTCCGATTAACTCAATAGAACTCAAAGAAACTAATGCAATCAGAAGAAAAAATATTTATAAAATCATTCTTTTTATTGATACAAAAAATTGAAGTAAAGATAACATAACAACATATTAAAAATACAGGAAAGACAGTATCAAAAGGATAATATACTCAATTATACGTAGTAGTAATGTTATATATCTATGCTAACATGATCCAAATATACATAATATATAGAAAAAATGCATAAAAAAAAAATGTGATAATATATACAGATGCTGCATATATTGAATATAAGTATAGGGAAAATCAAGTGCAAGTGCAATAAAAAAAAAGGATCCCTAATAATGATAGAGTATATATGAATCGAGGCACATGATAAGTAAAATCAAAATCGTAATAGAAATCTAACGATATTACCCAAGTTGATATCTGTCATGCAAGCTCCATACGAGCGTTTCGCACCAGTGGCTTCTTCAGCGGAGTATTAAAAGGAACTTCCTCCCTTTGCTCCTGGTCAGTTCCTTGTTGTGTTTGTCTAACATAGAGCTTGACCCCTGGCTGCTGGTTTCTTGCTGCAATACCAATGTTCACCTGTGTTTACCCTGTTTTAACCCTGCGAGTACCAGTACCTGTTTCTGCTGTTTTTCGTGGGATGAACAACAATTGCAATTCCATGACTGTTTATTTTCCTTTTTTTTATGGTGTTCACCATGTAGGTTAAATAGCATTACATATTTATAGTGTAGGTCATTACACAAGCAGCAATACCAAATATGGGTACTTTATTTACTTTATTTTATTTTTTTGGGGCGATTAGCATTTGTAAAGGGGAAATGGCTTACCCCCTATATGTTACCAATAAAGGGCTAACTTTGTTTCCACAGCCGAAACAGACTCCACAGAGCCACAGTAACTATTCCTAGTCTGATATACACTCATCCAATACTATTTTACTAGTGTCACACACACAGAACACTTCCTCCATGGCCAGTACCTTTTAGCTGAATAGTTTTAGGGTGACATGTCCCAACATGCCAATGCAAATTTTTTGGTTTGTTCTGCACCAAAAACACTTTTGACACCATGTTCTCAATGTAAATGAACTGTCATACACCAAAACTAGGTGCATTATACGCCGCACACGACACATTGTAATACGCCTAAAAATGAAACATAATGCGCCAATTGAGGCGCATTACATATACTAGTAATGATACATTATGCACCTCCGTTGCACAATGTGCCTTGAGAGGCACATTACCTAGACTACCAATGATACGCTATGCGCCGCGATTTGCGCAATTCCCGTTTTAGGCACATTAAGTTTACCTGACACCAGATTTTTGAGAGG
Organism: Phyllomedusa bahiana; assembly: GCA_025379985.1. Classification (NCBI taxonomy): domain Eukaryota; kingdom Metazoa; phylum Chordata; class Amphibia; order Anura; family Hylidae; genus Phyllomedusa; species Phyllomedusa bahiana. The sequence continues at coordinate 53,545 of JAODAL010021496.1, read as the reverse complement.
ATTGGACTTTCTGGCGCACTTTACACTGATTTAATGCACTTAAAAACTAACGCGGTGCCGCCAATTTTCAGACATGTCGCCTTTAATGTTCACGTCACTATTTTACCCTCTCCACTCAACATGGCATAGTCAATCATCATCACTTATGAATAGGTTTTTTACGTTTTTCTGCCACTACCTGCACCTTCGTGGGGCTAACAGCTCAGAGGACTCTTGTTCCTTGTGCCAGCAACAGCAAAATAACATGGCAATGCCATCTGGTATCACGGCCCGCTGTCCTGTAGTTCCTGCAACAAAGTAGAGTAAAGTTATGCAAATATCACTGTGTACATTAAAACAGGACACACATGTTTTCTTAAAGGACCCCTCCAGATTTCGTTTTTCTTTTAGTTCATTAGAAATTGCTTCTAGGTGCACATTACTGGTGCCAGTAATTTTGATTACATGCAGCTGAATACAGGATTTTTCACTGCTTTCACTGGGCCATGTGACCTACTTTCTAAGTTACACAAACAAAAATGGGACATTACTTACTCAAAAAACACTACAACGGTCATTCATATTTACAGCTCAATGGCTGGACTAGACTGAACCCAGTAGCAGGCAACTCTGGCCCATATGCTACTTGGGAAAAATAAACAAGTGCAGCTAATTGCTGAGCAGCAGCTCACACACGCCTCTACTAGGGGAACAATTAGATGATAAAAAAATGGACATTAACTTGATACCTATTCACTCCAGCATGCAGAAAAGCCACAGTATAATGCATGGGGAGATTGCACAAATGCAAAAATACCAGGGGTGGTTGCTGGAACTACAATTGCATATAAATAAGGCGATACAGAAGGGTGCTATTAATGCAAATACATGGGGTACACCATGCTGGCTTACAACCTATTAGAGTATGTTCACATGGCTTATTTAGCATCGTATTTTGTTGCGCAGTTAACCACATATTGCGCTTAATATGTGGCAAAATGACCACCGCAATTACAGTAATCCATAGCTCTCATAGAGAACTACGGATTACGCGTTGTCCCCCCGCAATTACAATACAATCGTATTGTATGCACGGGGGGGAGAATTTACATGTCAATTGTTACAGTGAATACGCGCTGCTGACAATGCATGTCTAAGGGGCCGGCGCCCGGCTGCCCCCCCCCCCCCCTCTCCTCCCCGTGCTTTGGTATTATGCGCTGATCAGCGCATGGTTCCAAAACACCTGGCGTATTGCTGTGTTAACATACCCTTAGTGACGCCCATACTATTAGAATAGACGCGCTGCCCAGCATTTTCTGGGTGTCCAACACAAAGGTTTCTGCATACTGGTGTGAATAGGTATCAAGTTAATGTGCAATTTTTTATCATCCAATTGTTCCTCTAGTGGAGGGGTGTGTGAGCTGCTGCTCAGCAATTAGCTGCACCTGTTTATTTTTCCCAAGTAGCATATGGGCCAGAGTTGCCTGCTACTGGATTCAGTCTAGACCAGCCATTGAGCTGTGAATATAGCCTTTGTACTGCTGTAATACACAGTGTGTTTGAGTGACCTGGAAGTGAATGTCTCTTTGCATTCCTATAGGAGGTTTAAAGTCAGTCTCAAAGGATTGAATAGAGAGACAGACTTCCTGTCTGTATCAGATGCACAGTGGGGGACATATGTGAAAGCTGTCTAGGTCTAAGACTTTCTTTGTTGCCCATAGAAACCAATCAGAGTGCTCCTTTCATTTTATCAGAGCACTATATGAAATGAAAGGGGAGTTCTGATTGGTTGCTATGGGCAACAAAGTCTGTCATGTGACCCAATAGGTTAAGTTGCATCAGCTTGAAATTCTGTATGCAGCTGCAGGTAAACAATAGTACTGTCACTACAGTATACATAAAAGCAATTAATAATAAACTAAGTGGAAAAAAAGTGTTGTGGTCCTGTAAACAGATAGCAAATTTGCATTAATAAGGAGGGGGGAGGCATAAATAAAGATATAACCATGAATATTGACAGGCAATCAATACTGAAATACACATGTAACAGCCGCCAAGTGTGCATTCAGTGCATTGTTCTATTACTTAAAACCTGGATGTTCATTTAGTGGCTGCTACATCTGTATGATCTGAGGCTTCCTAGTAATTCATCAGCATCAGCTTTATCCTTTTAGTCAACAAGACTTGTAGCCAATAATGAAATACTTATGTACTATAGATCTGTTATAATTATAAGTACATGCTGGCGATACTTTGAAAATAACTGCTAATGGATGTAGATTGTCTACACTCGTAAACACTCGTCAATATCATTCTGAAGCAAATAGGCCAATAAACCAATTGATTTCCTTTTAGCAAGTCATCAAACACTACAAGCGTTGGATCGTTCCCCTGTTTAATGTGGGAAGCAGAATAGCAAGGTATATAGTAACTGAATTGCTGCTTTTTTCATCCTTATCTCAATAAGGTTGAAAGGAAATTCCTGTAATTCAACCCCAAAGGTCAGTAGAAGGCATTAATCAGACACAGGCGAAAAATGTTTTAGTCTATATTTTATTAGAGAATAATTAGTTACCTTGAATTCTCGTGGTCCAGAGTCATAAATTTCAGTGTGGAAATGTCGAAGGAATGTCTGCTGTGCAGTGGGAACAAGTTTGAACTTTATATATATTATATTACAGCTAAGGATCTGTGCTAATAGCCGGTACTGGAGTTTACCTCAATTCCAGCTGTCCAACCCCTTAGAAGTAACCACTAAAGAGTTGGATAGAAGGAGGGGGCTTCCTCCGTCTCCAATGGCACCGTGCGACCGCAAGGTGCTGGTGACTGCCACATCAGTCCAGAAGCCTGACAAAGTCTTCCGGGTTATCTGTTACATCACAAAGGTATGGCCCCAGCATGGTGATTGGCAGCTATGTTATACATTACAGTACAGTTATTTACTGCAATGTATTGTACCTGCAATAAAGCGAATTATATATATATATATATATATATATATATTGAGCGGTCAGAGGGTGAGGGAGATGGAGCGGAACAGCAGCAGACAGGGGCACATGGAGAAACGGCAGCTGTGCACAGTGTGTCATCGGTAGTGTTGTGCAGTGCACTGGTGTAGATGCAGTGCCGCTATGTCACCAGATCGTATCAGATGGCAGAGAAGTGGTGGCCCAGGAGGCTCTATATGGGTATAGAGTCTATACCCATACAGCACCAGCCCTGCTCTATCACAGGGTCACTCCCCGGGGCCACCACTTCAGGCACAGTTTAGCGGTAACTCCCAGCTCTCCTGGAGGCTAAATAGGCTATCCAACCTCCAAGAAACCTGGGTGATGCCAAAAACCTAATTTAGCCTTCTTTCAAAGCCATTACACAGTGAGGTGGAGTGGACATGACTTTTTGTGAAGGGGGTGTGGCTCAACGCAAGAGGACATGGTCATGCAAAGTTTTGGAGCAACGTGCTACGCGCGACGTACCTTCAAATCTCCCTGATGCCCACTTTCAAAAGTTGTCAAGTATGAACTAGCATGTCATTTATACCTCACAGAAATAAAAAAATACTACCAGGAATTCTGCATTTTGTTAATCCTACCTCCCAAAAAACAGATTAAAAAGTGATCAAATATTCATGTGCTACCCATAATGGTACCAATGAAAACATGAACTCCCTATATATAGAAATAAAAAACTTATGGCTCTCAGAATATGGCAAAAAAAATTTTCCTTTTTTTTTTGTAAAGTGTATTTATTGTGCAAAAGCATTAACTTAGCAGTAATTTTGACCCACTAAGTAAAGTTAATGTGTCATTCATACTGCATGGTGAGAGCTGTAAAAATAAAAATAAATCACTGTATGTATTGCTATTTTTTATTTTCAAAAGCTTTATTGAATGGCATAAACAATGTATACAAATTAAAATTATCGTATATGCAAAAGGAATACAACAGTTCATTAAAAGATCGATAAGGCAACATTTTACAAAATTTGCAAAAATAGTTGTGATTAAGACAAACCTTGTAGCCGGAGGTGCGGCTATATGAATAGAACCATGTACAAATAATAGGCTGCACAAGTCTAAGATTAGATAAGTAGAAAAAGCCATTTAGCAAAAGTAGACGTAATGGGCGACATGTATGACATTTGGCGTTAACATGCCAAATTTCATGCGCCTAACATTAGTGTAGAATGCGCCTGATTTATGAACCTGTTCTACAGCGGGTCATAAATCAGGTGGATTCTAGCGCTCGGGCGACAGTTCGGGATCAGGTATACCACTTTGAAAGTGCTCTACCTGTTCCAGCTGTAATGCGGCCAGAAATGCCATAGCGAAGCTATAAATATGTAGCTTCGCTACGATTCTAGTGTGCCCCGCCTCCCGCACGCCCCCCGAAATCAGGCGCATTACAAAGTGTTGCACGCGCTATGTAATGCGTCCTGCAGTGGCATGCCGGAGGTTTAAACATGTAGTGAACGGGGATGCGCCTGATATTCGGCTGTAAAGACGCCAGATATCTGCCGCAGCCCCGTTCATACATGCGCTCAATAAGTCTAAGAAATAATTAGTAACCGAAACAGAATTTATGGCCAACATAAGGCACTATAAAAAGAAAAGCATAAAATAACAATAAACAATACGAAAAAAGAAGGTTAAGGGGAAGGGAGGTACAAAAATAAAGAGAGAGTAGGGGCGCATAGACAAATGAATATGGGGAAAGGGGATGGAAGAAGGTATAAAGGGAAGAGGGAGAGGGAATGAACACGATGATAGGATGAGTGGGTATATGTAATCGTCTCTCCAGAATCAGCAGTTGGTGGGAAGAAAACATTGGGTCACAGGGCTATCATTACCTATAGGTGAATTAAATAGAGAGGGAGTGAAATAAAGTAGAAACTTGGAATTGGAGCCATGGTGTCCATGTTTTATTTAGCATGTGCATCTGTTCTTGCATTGTAGCTAAGAACATATGGCAAATGTTTGAGACCTCGGCAAACCACTCCATGATTGAGGGAGGAACAGGGGATTTCCAGTGTCTTAGGGATGTCTTATAGGCTGGAAAAAAAAGATCAAACATGAAAAAAACCGGCCTCTGGAATAAGTGTGTCAGAAGTCTTCTTGATGGATTGGTAGGCAGCATCCCAGAACCCCCCCAACGAGGGGCAGTCCCACCAGATTTGTGACATTATACCAACGGCTGAGTTACATCGCCAGCATATGTCTGAGACTTAGGGATACCCCTTTTGAAGTAGGAGGGGGGATCCTATACCAATGTGAAAGGGTTTTAAAACTAGTTTCCTGAGCCTGGGGAGTATTACAACTTTATGGGTGAGTGTAAAGCATCTGAGCCATTGTGAGGAGGAGAATTGTGTAACGTCTGGAGAAATGAATCCGCTGTACCACTGCAGGCGATGGTCTAAGCTGCACCAGGGGCATGAACCAGAGGCCGTTGCTATTCACCAGAGACCCCCCAAAAGCGAGTTGACCTTGCTGTGGCAGGTGTGACGTGGTACAAAATGATGGGCTGGCTCGCAGTCGGGGACAGGCAGAAAGGTTAGAACAGGCGGCAAAGATTTGTGGTTGTGGGACAGAGGCAATAGGTACGGTATAGCAATAGAACACTTTTGAATGCTTTTCACTGTAGGCATGAGGAACTATAGATCCAGTGGAGAAGTGGTGGAAGTGTCCCACATATACAGAGTCAGCACCCAGCAATAACCAATTACCGGAGTGTTGGCCCTTTAAATCTCAGTGAACTGGCTAGCAGGGGGGGGGGGATGGGCAGAGGAGGAATGAGTGCGCCCATGGCCTGACATGTGGGCTACAGGGCGACTCGTAACAGTAACGCTCCCTTTGGCCTCCCCTTCTTTCTGGACTGGAGAAATTTCAGCCCCAAGTCAAGGTCCAGGATGTTGTCCTATGTCTCCCATAACCTGTCTTCTGGTCCAAACCCCTTGTAGTAGATGAGAAAATATCGCTTCCCTCTGATCGTCTTCATAGCCAAGATTTCTTCCACCGCAAAAACATTGGTGGAATCATTCAGGAGAAGGGGAGACAACTTTCCGAGAAAAATCTTGAGGGGATCTTGAGCCAAATGTATTTGGCCGAAAGCTACACCTTGTCTCCAGGAGCAAAAGTCGGGGGAGGTCTCCTTTTATTGTCCGTATGAGCCTTCATACGTGCCAATGCTTGTTGAAGGGACTGGCGTGTCTGGTCCCAAATGGACATCAAATTCCAAAGCAGGACATCCACATCAGAAACCTTGGAAGACAACAACAGAGGGAGAGGCGGGCAGGGATGCTGTCCATAAACAACAAAAAAAAGGGGACGCACCAACAGACTCCAAATCCAAAGAGCTGTAAGAAATCTCTGCCTAAGTCGGCAGGCTGGACCAGTCTTGAATTACTGAGACGAAGTGGCGCAAGTAGATTCCAAGGACCTGATTAACTTTTTCTACCTGACTGTTCGTCTGCGGATGGTAAGCCGAGAAAAAATCCAACTTCGCCTGTAGTCAGGAGCAGAATGCGCACTAGAACCTTGAGACAAATTGGACCAGTATGGCTGGGGAGTCCGTGCAAAAAGAAGCTGTGCTCAAAAAAAAGCTGGGCAAGGTGTGGAGCAGTGGGTAAGCCTGGCAGTGGAGCGAAGTGTGACATTTTTGAAAACCGATCAGTGACCACCAAATAATAGTATTACCAGAGGAGGACAGCAGATCGGTGATGAAGTCCATCGCCACCTTAGACCACGGAGTATTGGAGGTCGGCAGAGGTTGCAGCAAACCGGGCAGTCTTGTCGTGGGCACAGGTGGTACAGGATTCCATGAATTCTATGGTATCTTTGGCAAGATTTAGCCACCAATAGAAGCAGGAGCTTAGCAGATTTCCGAGCACTGGGTGCCCAGCCACCAAAGAGCAATGTCCCCATTTCAAAATTTCCCTCCGGAGCGCAGGACACATATACAGGGGAACACGTTGGAGGTCAATGAGAACTGCGGAAATCAAATGTTCAGGGGACACGATATGCTGAGGGACTAATTCTTCCTTGGTCATGTCAGAAACACGAGAGAGGACATCCGCCTTGATGTTTTTCTCTGCGGGACGGAAATGAATCAGGAAGTTGAACCGCGAGAAGAAAAGGGACCACCTGGCTTGGTGGGGATTTAGACGTTGAGCCGTCATGAGGTACTGGAGATTTTTGTGGTTGGTGTAAATGTTGATAGGATTCTGAGCTCCCTCCAGGAGGTGGAGCCATTCTTCCAAGGCCAGTTTGATGGCCAGCAACTCGTGTTCCCCAATGAGAGCACATGTTAGAAAATAATCCATAGACGAGGGTCTTGCCTTTGGGACCTTTTTGTGTGAGGACTGCCCCAGCCCCCAGAGAAGAGGCATCGACTTCTAAGGAGAAAGGCTTCTCGGTATCTGGTTGGGACAGGATAGGTGCAGAGGAGGTGCTGACTTTAATTTAGCAAAGGCCTACTCAGCTACAGGACGCCATAGCTTTGGGTTGGCAATCTTCTTGGTGAGAGCCAAGTTTGGTGCCACCAACATAGAGAATTGTGGAATGAACTGCTGGTAGTAGTTGGTGAAGCCCAGAAAGTGCTGTATGGGCCGAAGACTGACTGTCCGCGTGGCCACTGCAGAATTTCAGACAATTTCGCGAGGTCTGTCTGTAGACCCTTGTCCGAGATGATGTACTCAAAAAATGGAAGACTAGTCTGGTGAAAGAGGTACTTCTCCAACTTGGCGTAGAGGCGATTAGCTCGTAGACGCCTCAGGACCTGGCGCATATGGATCCAATGAGACTTCGGATCGGGTGAGAAAACCAGGGTGTCATCCAGGTAGAGAACAACACAGATATAGGACCCTGATTATTTCGTTGGCAAATTCCTGGAAAACCACTGGAGTATTGCACAGACCGAAAGGCATCAACTGTAGTGTTGAGCGATTATTATCGACAAAGTTGAAATCGACACGTTTTTTATGTTGATCAGAATTTTTCGATCACGCGATAATTAAAGTGAAAATCTGCGCATAATCTATTAATATCGCGCCATTTTCGGCGCTTCCTGTCATTTTGGCGGCCAGCAAATCAGCTTAGAAAATAGAGCAGAGTGAGCTGGGTGTGCGACGTCATGACTGGGATGTGTATGGTTGTGATTGGCTGGAAAATCACATAAACCTCGTTTACATAGAACAGCCCTTCCTGTTCAGCATCAGTGTGTGTCTGTGTCTCATAAGAGCAGGACGTGTGCTAGGTCTCTCTCAATACAGATCAGCGAAACAGTTCTCTTTGTTTACACAGACAACTATGCTTTTAGCTGTGAACATTAGAACATAGGTAGATTAGAGAATTTCAGTTTTTAGGTACTTAGGTCGAGAATTTTAAAGCAGCATCTAGCGCTGTACAGCCGCACGGGGGGAGGGGGGTGGACACAGACAGACTGGCTGGCAGGCTTTTGAAAGGAGAGTGGATATTGTGCAGCCCAGACTCTGCTTTGACCCTGCATTGAAATGGCTTTTTATTAACAGTTTTTGGCCAGCTTTTGGGGAAATATTAGCTTGTATTTTGTGCAGCCTGTACTTATATTAGGATACAGATCTTTTCTAGTAACTGCAGTTGTATTTGATAGGTGCAAAACTCACCTTTTATTATCTGTACACGATTTAATTAGTTTTTTTTTCACTTTGGCGCAGCTCAGTTTTTTTAAAAAGACCCACTTTGTACTTACAATAGGATACAGAACTTTTCTAGTCACCGCAGGTGTATTTAAATAGGTGCAGAAACCGCGTTTTTTTAAATCCGTACACAATTTAAATTAGGTTTTGTTCACCTGGCGCAGGCCATTTTTGTTAAAAGACCATTTTGTACGGATTATTACCATACAGAAATTTGCTAGTAATTGGTGTTGTATTTCATAGGTGCAAAAACCACCTATTATTATCAGTACACAATTTAATTATGTGTTTTTCACTTTGGCGCAACCCAGTTTTGTTGAAAGATCCTTCTTGTACTTATTTTACCATACAGAAATTTGCTAGTAATTGCAGGTGTATTTCATAGTCAAAAACCACCTATTATTTCAGTAAAACAATTTAATTACTTGTTTTTTACTTTGGCGCAGCCCAGTTTTATTCAAGGACCCACTTTGTACTTACGAGCGGATATCGAACTGTTCTAGTCACCACAGGTGTAGTTCAGAGGTGCAAAAAACACCTTTTATTATCCTTAACATTTAAAAACAGGTGTTTTTTTTTACTTTGGTGGGGCCCCGTTTTTTTTAAATAGAGCCACCTTTACTTAAATTTGAATACAGAAATTTTGCAGTTACTGTTGCGTATTTTCATTGGTGCAAAAACCACCGTTTGTTATCTGTATAACTTTTAAATAGTTGTATTGCACGTGGTGCGGCCCTAGTTTTTTTCCAAATAGCCACGTTGTACAACAATTCTGATAGAAAAAATTTCTAGCAACTGTTCTCGTTTGTCATTGTTGCAAAAAACGCAATTTCTCATCTGTGTAACTTTTGAATAGTTTTATTGCGCTCGTTGAATTTCATTTGGCCCCGATACCCCACCTTGTATGATAGTTTGTTGAAAACTATCAATTCCTATCCTACTGGGCATTGTAAATCCCTGGGACTGAAGGAAGAACACTGTTGATTTTGTCTTACGGTTCTTCCACCAGACCGCATTTCATAGGTATTCGCTAGAAACATCTCAGTTTCTAATCCTAGTTGGCTGTAGGAAATTAGAGGGATTTAAGAATAGCTTTTGTTTTGCCGTCTTTTAATAAAAGACTGTCAAAAACTCTTCCATACTTTCTTAAATTTTTATCTTTCTGAACATGGAGCGAAATGCAGGTGGTTAAGCGAGCAAAGAGGGTTAAGACATGGTGGTAGAGGTACGAGAGAAGGTGCTCCTTCCAGTGCGGCGACAACACGCATACCAGCGGATCATCGATTGCAAGACCCGGGCAGGCCTGTCATCGCTGGCTAGGGCCCTGTGAATCTCAGTACGAACATTGGTCGCCAATTCTGTTCTTCAGTGGTTAATGCAACCTGCATCCACAGTCTTACCTCCTCGTCCTCCCAGGGCACGGCCACAAATGTCATCATCAAACATCATCAGCATCCGTCCAAAAATGAAGCGAAGGCAGCCCAATGTCAACTCATGAACCCACCACTGTGGATAATCCATTTTCTGAAAACCTCTTTGATGACAAAATGCGGTTGGGGTCAGAAGGCATTTCCAAAGACCAAGAGGCCAAAGAGGATGATTTTGTCTGCTCTAACGCCCAGCTACTGGGTACATCAGAGGAGGGGAAAAGGGAACCGGTCAATCGGGAAGAATCCGGGGGGGTCGGGAACGCCTTGCAGTGCCTGTTGCTTGTAGCCCGCAGCTCCTGGATGCAGAATGTCAGGACGACAAAGTCACCTGGGTTGATGATGATGATGACGACATTGCGGATCCAACGTGGTCTTTTCAGCAGAATTTGCTTGCAAGCGCTTCATCACTGGATGAGGAGGAAGCGGTGGGTAGTGTCAGTACAGCCCCGCCTCAAAAAGGGGGAGGGCGGTCGCAGAAGTCCCGCTGAGATGATTCCGCCAGCCACAATCAGCGGAAACACCGCTCCTCCCCTTTTCGCCGTCGAAAAGTCCAGACCTCTCAAGCCTGGGGCCTTTTTCGAGCAAGCCTCTGATCACCCAGCAATGTTTATATGCTGCCTTTGCCGTAAACGAAACAGTAGAGGCAAGAATCTTAGGTGTTTAACCACCACCAACATGTCTAGTCACATGCAGTGAATGCATGAGTTGAAATGGAGGCAATACACTACGTGGAAATCCCTAAAGAAGCATTTATGCTATCTATCATACATGAAAAAACTTTGAGACTCTCGGTTCAATATTTTGATCAAAAGATGTTTAAGCTGCCCACGACTTCAAAGTGATCTCAAAATCGGGCAGTCCTATGCATCTTTACCTCTCAATCGAGCCAATCAGGCCTCCCACTGGGTCAACCGACCTCCATTATTCAGAGAAAAAATAAAAGCACCCAACCTGCAGGCTGCCCTTCTTATGACAGCCTGTTTAGAGTGGCGGGGGCAGAAACCCAAAATGGAAGCCCCCTTCCTTCCCATATAGGTAAAATCAATGTACACCAAGTATAACGTATGTTTCTGCACACCCAAACATTTCTGATAAACCGTATGCAAACCTGGGTGCCACGGGCAGGGGTGCGGGACACATAAATTAGCATGTACACAACAGGACCGCCGCCAGCGGCACATTACTGCAAAAAGGCAATACACTACGTGGAAATCCCCAAAGAAGCATTTATGCTATCTATCATACTTTAAAAAACTTGAGACTCTCGGTTCACATATTTTGATCAAAAGATGTTTAAGCTGCCCACGACTTTCAACGTGATCTCAAAATCGGGCAGTCCTATGCTATCTTTACCTCTCAATCGAGCCAATCAGGCTCCCACTGGTCAAACCGACCTCCATTATTCAGAGAGAAAAAATAAAAAGCACCCAACCTCAGGGTGCCCTTCTTATGACAGCCTGTGAGAGTGGGGGGGACAGAACCCAAAATGGAAGCACCCCTTCTTCCCATATAGGGTTTAAAAACAATGTACACCAAGTATAACGTATGTTTCTGCACACAAAACATTTCTGAAAAAAACGTATGCAAACCTGGGTGCCACTGGGAGGGCTGCGGCACACATGTAATTTTACATGTACACACACAGACCGCCGCCAGCGGGACATTACTGCAAAAAGGGCAATACACTAAAGTGGAAATCCTAAAGAAGCAATTTATGCTATCTTTTTTTATACATGAAAAACTTTTAGACCTCGGTTCACATTTTTGATCAAAAGATGTTAAGCTGCCCACGACTTTCAACGTGATCTCAAAATCGGGCAGTCCTATGCTATCTTTACCTCTCAATCGAGCCAATCAGGCCTCCCACTGGTCAACCGACCTCCATTATTCAGAGAGAAAAAATAAAAAGCACCCAACCTGCAAGCTGCCCTTTTTATACAGCCTGTGAGAGTGGGGGGGGACAGAAACCCAAAATGGAAGCAACCCCTTCCTTCCCATAAGGTTTAAAATCAATGTACACCAAGTATAACATATGTTTCTGCACACAAAAAACATTTCTGAAAAAACGTATGACTGCCCGATTTTGAGATCACGTTGAAAGTCGTGGGCAGCTTAAACATCTTTTGATCAAAATATGTGAACCGAGAGTCTCAAAGTTTTTTCATGTATGATAGATAGCATAAATGCTTCTTTAGGGATTTCCACGTAGTGTATTGCCCTTTTTGAAGTAATGTGCCGCTGGCGGCGGTCTGTGTGTGTACATGCAAAATTACATGTGTGCCGCAGTCCTGCCAGTGGCACCCAGGTTTGCATACGTTTTTTCAGAAATGTTTTTGTGTGCAGAAACATACGTTATACTTGGTGTAAAATTGATTTTAACCTATATGGGAAGGAAGGGTGCTTCCATTTTGGTTTCTCTCCCTGCCCACTCTCACAGGGTGTCATAAGAAGGGCAGCTTGCAGTTGGTGCTTTTTATTTTTTCTCTCTGAATAATGGAGGTCGGTTGACCCATGGGGAGGCCTGATTGGCTCGATTGAGAAGTAAAGAGAGCCTAGGACTGGGCCCCATTTTGAGATCACGTTGAAAGTCGTGGGCACTTAAACATCTTTGATCAAAATATTGAACCGAGAGTCTCAAAGTTTTTGCATGTATGATAGATGCATAAATGCTTTTTTTGGATTCCACGTAGTGTATTGCCCTTTTTGCATAATGTCCCCCTGGCGGGGTTGGGTGTGTAATCCCATAATTACATGGTGCCGCAGCCCTGCCAGTGGCACCCGGGTTTGCATACGTTTTTTCAAAAATGTTTTTGTGTGCAGAACATACTTTTAAATTTGGGTTACATTGATTTTAACCATATGGGGGGGAAGGGGGTGCTTCCATTTTGGGTTTCGTCCCCCCCCCCTCCACGGGCTAATCATAGAAGGGCAGCTTGCAGTTGGGGTGCTTTTTATTTTTTCTCTCTAAAAGGAGGTCGGTTGCCCCAGGGGGAGGCCTGATTGGCTCGTTTGAGGGGTAAAGATAGCAAGGACTGCCTGATTTTGAATCCGTTGAAAGTCGGGGCCTTAAACATCTTTTGATCAAAAAAAGTGAACCGAGGCCCAAAATTTTTTTTTCGAAATGGGGGCAACACACCGATGCGGGTTTCCCAAAACCACTGCCCACACCCCCTGTCTCCCCCTCCTCCGCCCCACCAAGTTTCCTCGCTGCCCATGTCCTCAAGTCATGATCGGGGTAGCCCCGCTTCACCCCTCCCCGTCACCCGGAACCCCACCACACCACCAGGACCCATCCAAAACCCATTCTCCTTTCCACCATTTTGACACTTGCATCCGAAACAGTGGCCAGCAGCACCCACCCTCTGTTTTCCGGGTTTGGGGCAGAAAAACATTTTAAACCCAAACCTCCCCAAAGCCAAAAACCAATGTGGGCATTCCCGGGTTTTTTGCCTTTGGGAAAATGTTCCCTTTTCCGTCTGGTGGCCAAGAGGGTTTTCCGGCATCATGGTCTTCCTCCCCCAAATACCAATCCGAGCGGCTTTTCTTTCCCCAGAAAACCCTCTCTCCCCTGGCCGCCACATTCATCTAAAATTTAAGCGCGTTGTCTGCACTTGTCGGGGAAAAATCCATCTGACCACCGACACGGGATAGTAAGCTGGCCAAGGCCGTATATCTTTTTGACAGCTCATGGGTGAGCTGGGGGGGTGGTTTTTGGGTGGTCTGGCTCCCCTTTGGCGCACCCCTTTTCAAAAACCCGCAGGGATGGTGCAGGTTTTTTTCCCCCCCAAGGTCCTCTGGTGGCTCCGTCCCAAGGAAAAAAGGGCCGGTAAAATTAATCTGTTTGGAGACCGTTCACAAACAGGTCAGGAGCTGTGGGGGCCTCCGCAACGGACCGACCCGCTGGCGGGGTGACAAAACCTTGTGCCAGGCAAGGTGGTGTGCGATAACGGCCAAAAATTTGGCCCCCCCTTTAAGATGGGTGGGGGAGACATCCCTTGCCTGGCGATGTCATGAACCTTGTTAAAAGAATTTTCTAAAGCGCTCCCCCGGGGTTGGTTTCCCTGCTGAGGAAGGCTCGGGGTCGGGTTTCGCACTTTCCGCCGTTCGCACCCTGTTGTCCCCCCTGGCTGCGTTCAGCGTTAGTGGGCCTCCCCGTCAACTGTCTCATTTTTGGGACTGGAACACACGGGAATTCCACCTCCACTGCCCAGTTTTGTGGCAGCAGCCCAATGCCCTTACCATTTGAAATGACACATGGCCTGACAACAGTGGGCGGACCTGGGGGGTTGAGCCCCGAGGGGAAGGGAGGTGAAAGAGCTCGCACGATCCTGCCCCGTTTTGAAAAAGCCACCAAAATGGGAGTGCAGACAATGCCCTTGTCAGCATGAGCTTTTTGGGGGCTTTGTTCTGGAAACGATCGTTTACACTCTGAAACATCAGGTCCCACCAGCGACGGGGGGGAACGGGAAAAACCCGGGGCCTTTCCCTTTCCGTCGATCCACAGGGGCCCCACAGTTTCTTAATTTTTTTCGGTCTTCATTTAGGCAGTGGTTCGGGGTCCAGGGCTAGTGCAAGGCGGCGCCTCAGCCTCAGGGTGCATCATCTAGGCAAGTAGGGCTGTGTTTGAAGCTGTACTGGAGGAAGCGGGGGGGAGGAGGGTTTCCTGGACCCGAGTTTTTTCCGCGTCCCTGCCTTGCAAAAGGTTGGCGCGATTTTTTTGGGGGGGAGAAAGACAGTTTGCAGTGCCCCCCGACCCAAACCCCGGAAATCAAGGCTCCATTTCCCCCAAAGAGTGCTTGGACCCATTTCCCCAACAGATCCTCGCATTAAGGCCCTCAAAATGAACAAAAGTTTTTTTGGGGGCCACCCCCCTGGATCCCCGGAACAAAATCAGCACTTTCCTTCCCCCACCCAAAAAAAGAGTAAAATCAGAAAAGGAGCCTTTCTGATTGACAACTGGAGACATCTGTTTCATTTGCTTCACGTCTTCAAATGTCACGGTGGAACACATCAGCGACGTGACAGCAGAAAAAGTGCCAATGCCTTTGCGGGGAGCAGGAGCGGCAGCAAGTGGCAGAAGTAAGGGTGACCCTGGCAGCTTAAGATCTGGTCAAGGGCTTCTGCGTTTAACATCGGTTTTTTTGGTTGTTCCGGGGCCCCCAAGACTTCGGGACCAAAATGGATAATGGCCCCAGCTGCTCGCCACGCACAGAGGGTTGCCGGCCCAGCCCGCATGATATCTGGCGGACCTTCAACAGCTGGAACGCATTACAGCAAATGCACCCGCTTTCCCCGATAATGTGGATCGTTTAAACTTTCATAAAAAGAATCAGGCATGGATCTCTTTGATTTTTTGGGCCAAAATTGCCGAGTCCCTTAGTTGCCGGGTCTATTCACAATCCCTTCAAACAGAAATGGCCCTCGAAAATTTTTTTTTTTTAAAATGACATTTTTACTGCAATTTTTTTCTCAGTTCCCAAAAAAGTTCATTTTGCGGTTTTACTGTGAGGGACGAAAAGACCCCAAAGGGTTTTCATGACGAAACCGTACCCATTACTCACTTCTTTTTAAAAATGTTTCGCATTGCAATGGTTGGGGCTTTTTGCGGGGAAACGCATAACAGCCCTTTGGGGAATAGAAATTTTAATTCTAAGGGCATTTCTCCACACTTTTTTTACAGTGGTTTGGGAAGTCTTTTTTAAAATTTTTTGGGGGTCATGTTCTGTGGATACCTTAAACAGGCCAGAACAGAAATGTGGCTTCTAAGTGCTTTTCTCCCTCACAATTTTTTTAAAAATGGCTGGAAAGCATTTTTTATAATTTTTTTGGGCAAACTGCTTTAAAAATGCAGAAAATTTTACAGTTCCTATTAAAAAATTTAGTTTCAACAGACTTTGTTTTCCCACAATTGTCAAAAGTGGCTCAAGGGTCATGTTTTGAATTTTTTGGGGGGCATTTTGGTGAAATGCAGCATACACGGGTCCTTTTAAAAAAAAATGGGGTGCCTAACAGACATTTGTTTTTCACAATTGTCAAGGGGGCCAAGGGGATGGTACTGTCAAAACAGGAAACTAGACACTGTTAAAAAGGCCCATAAGAAAAGACTTTTTTTTGCAAGAACTTTTACATACTACAAACCCTGTATGAGACAACCATTTTAAATTTAAAAAAAAGAGAAACAAAGAGTGGGGGGGATTTCCATCCATTTAAAAAGTGTTTTCAAATTTTAAAATACTAAAAAACGGCAGCACAAATAGTTGAACAAAAATTCCTCGAAAATTTTACAAGGGGGGCACGGAAGACTGAACAAAAAGGATGTCAATGTCCCCTTTCAACTAAATGGTGGTTGAAAACCCATTTTTCCTGACTTTTAAAACTGTGGGGCTGCAGGTTTGGGGGTCAGCTGTGGCCCGGACCAAAAAGCAAAATCCTTTTAACAAATGGTGGTTGAAAGACCCTTTTTTCCCGGGGACTTTTTAAATCTGGGGGGCAGACAGTTTTTGGCCTGTGGTACAAAACAGGTAAAGTCAAAATTTCCATTCAACTAAAAATGGTGGGTTTAAAGACTCCTTTTTCCCGGCACTTTTTTAAACTTGGGTCAGCAGGTTTGGGCTCTGCTGTGGCCCAGAAAAAATAGTCAAGTCCCCTTCAACTAAAATGGTGGATAAAGATTCCCTTTTTCCGGGACTTTTTAAAACTGGGGGTCAGACGGTTTAATGGTCAACTGTGGTACAGAAAAGGCAATTCTATGTCCTTTTAAACAAAATGGTGGTTAAAAACCCTTTTTCCGACTTTTTAAAAATGTGGGTCGAGTTTTGGGGGGTCAGCGTGGCCCGGACAATATAGGAAATCCATGTTAGGGCTAGGCGTGCCCGGCGCCAAAATAACTGGGACAGCCTGAAACGCAACCCCACCCCTGAACACTTGCGCTCGCAATGAGATAAAACACGCCCACCCCGACAGGGGCGCACGCACCAGCCAAAGGGAGGACCCCGAGGCCACCCAAAAGCTCGGGGCGGACCGGAATCCCCTTTAAACTCCCTGAAGGGGTAGTTCGCGCCTTGGTTATTTCCTGGCTCCTTTTTTACTTTTTCTTTAATTGTTTTTACTTATCCCTTACCGACTTTGGGCCCGTCTCCTGACCCCGGCGTCTCCTGATTTTTGTACCTCGCTCCCGCGGGTTTTCCTCGGCTTGTTTCGTTTATCCCTCTGGCTTGATTTGTGGCTTTTTGGCGTTCCTATTTTAATTACCCGGACTGCTGACTATTCACTTCCTGACGGCCCCCCCACTTACAGCGCAGGGACTGCGCCTTTGCCGTCTGCCCCTAGGGCAGCACGTCGTAGGCGGGGGACATGGCTGGATTCCATCAGGGCTCACTGCCCCCCCTTGACGTGCAGCCCATTCAACAAAAAAGGTGGTGAAAGACCCCTTTTTTTTTCCCCGGCACTTTTTAAAATCGGGGGTCAACGGGTTTAAAAAAGGCATACGGGGTTTTACAGAACGGGTATACCGGGCCATTAAAATAAAATGGGGGTTAAAGACTCCTTTTTCCGCACTTTTTTAATTCTGTGGGTCTGCGTTTGGGGCTCGCTGTGGCCCAGGACAGATATAGCCCAAATGTCCTTTTCAACTAAAATGTGGTTTTTTAAAGACCCTTTTTAAAGGCACTTTTTAAATCTGGGGGTCAGACAGGTTTAATGGTCATACTGTGGTAAAGAACAGGCAGGCCCGGACTGCCCATAGGGCAAACCGGGCCTTTGCCCGGCGGGCCGCTGGGATCCGGGCCGCAGGCCGGCTGGGATCGCCCGCCGAGGGGGACGGTGTTCCCCCCCGGGGGGGCCCAGACCCGGGCGCCGCCCTGGGGTGCGTAAGGGGCCAAGGGTCGCCGGGACCACCCCTGTGGGGGGGGGGCCTAAAGGCCCCCCCTCCCCACAGGCTGAAACGGCCGGGTCCCCGACCCGCCTTGCACCATCAGGGCCCCCGCGAAACCGTGCGGGGAAAAAGCAGCGTCCGGGCTGAACCTGGGACTAGATCCCGTCTTGCAGCTCCAAGGGCCGCGGGGGGGGGAGGGATTAATGCGCACGCGGCCTGCCCCCGGGGCCCCGCCTCTGCAGTGAGGGGCCCCCGGCCCCGAGCAGCGAAGAGGGGGGGAACAGTTTTGGTGAGTTTACTTTTTTTTTTTTTTTTAAACACTTACGTCCCTCGTGCCTAAAAAAGCCCTCCCTGGCTACCTAACCCTGACCCGGCACCTATACCCCCCCGGGCTCCCTTTCCCCTGCCTGGCTACCCTTCCCCCTGGCCCCCGGGGCTATATGATGCCCTGCCCGCTACCTATCCCTGCCCTGGCACCTACCCTGCCCTGGCTACCTATCCCCCTGCCCGGGCTACCTTTTACCCTCGGATAATGCCCTCCCGGGCACCTATACCCGCCCTGGCTACCTTGGGCCCTGCCCGGACACCTATCCCCGCCCTGGCACTTAACCCCTGCCTGGCACCTATGCCCTCCCCTGGCTACCTATCCCCTGCCCTGGGCTCCTTACCCTACGGGGCTATATGATGCCCTGCCCGGGCCCCAAACCCAATTCCCTGGCTACCTATCCCCTGCCCGGGGCCCCTTTTCCCCTGCCTGGTACCTATACCCTGACTGGTTTAAAATTTGCCTGCCCTGGCTCCCTTTAAAACCCCCCGGGTACCTGTGCCCTGCCCTGGCTACCTATACCCTCCCCGGCTACCTATCTCTGACTGGCTATATAAAACCCCCTGCCCTGGCTACCTATACCTGCCCGGGCTACCTTCCCTGCCTGGCTACCTATCCCTCCCCTTTCTCCTATACCCCCCCCTTTGCTACCTATGCCCCCCCTGGTACCTATGCCCTGCCCGGGGCTCCTATACCTGACTGGCATATGTGCCCTTCCCGGGCTACCATCCCCTGCCCTGGCCCCTATGCCCCTGCCCGGTCCCTAAAACCCCCCGGCCCCCCCCTATTCCCGCCGGGCTATATGATCCCCGCCCTCTACCAAACCCCTGCCTGGCTATTGTCCCTCCCGGCATTTCCCAAAGTAAAACAATGGATCCGCGATGGATAAATTTATAACCCCAATTTAAAAAAAACACATAGGGGGGTACAGGGGGCTAGGATTTTCCGACGCTTTTCGGGCGTACTGAAAAGCCCCCTTGATCAGGGTTTCAGGCGCTTTGCAGTACCCCCCAAAACCGTGGGAAGCCTAGCCCCACTGTCCCTCCTTGTGTTTCAAAAAAGTTGGCGTTAATTTTCTTTCCATTGCTGGATCCTTTGCTTTTAATTTTTGGAAGCTGCTATGTAGGCCGGCCCGGGGGCCAGATAAAGCGGGGGGGAAAACCCAAGGGGAGCTGATAAAAGCATAAGGAGCCGTACAAGCATGGGGGTTTGGTGAGCTTAATCTTTCAATTTTTTTTGTTATTGTTGTTCTGCCCTGGCCCTATACCCTGCCCTGGAACCTATGCCCTGCCCTGGCACCTATACCCTGCCGGGCTTTATGCCCTGCCCGGGCTATCTATACCTCCCTGGCATATGTGCCCCCCCGGGGACCATCCCCTTCCGGTACAGAGCCCTGCCCTGGCTACCTTCCCCTCCCCTGGCTGCCTTTTAATAGCCCTCTACCTATACATGCCCTCCTGCCTATAACGCCCCCGTCGCCTATAATGCCCTGCGCCTGTTCCCGTCCCTGCCTCCTGCTACTGTCCCCCCTGTCTGCTTAACGTCCCTGCCACCTATATACTGGCCCTCCCTACCTCATACTGGCCCGCCTTAATCGGGCCCTCCCTACCTACATCGGGCCCCTGCCTCCCTCAAATGATCCTGCCTACCTACATACTGCCCGCCTCCTAAGGGGGGTCTACCTATTTACATGCCACTTATCTGACATTTTTAATTTAAAATTTTTTCGGGTCTAACATCCCTGTTTGGGGAAATTGATGGGAAAGTGCTGGAAGAGAGAGGATTAAAGATGTTTTTGTTGAAATTTTTCAAAGGGGAAGTAGTGACCAAAGAAGGGGACACTGAAACGTACGGGGAGAAAGAAATGGAAAAAAACAAAAAGGGAAGGACAGGAGGTTTGGGCCAGAAGGAAAAAAAAGGGAAAAGAGAACAACTCCCATCAGGTACTTTCCCTGTTAGTCCCCTGCTGTCAGGGGTTTTTTTCCTTCTTTTTTAAATCATGATGATTCGGTGTGGTACCGACTACGGGTGATGTAGGTGGGTTTTAATTATGTTGGGCTTTGTAGTGTCAGTGTGGCTTGCCCCGATTGTAAGAAATTTGCACCCTACTCTGTGTGGGGGTTTTCTCTGCACCACTGTTTCTTTTTTGCTTGTGTGTAGGGGGCTTTCACACGAGCGGTTTTTGGTGATTTTGTGATGGTTTTTTTTTTTTGGTCAGAAATTTCGCTTAACTGCTCCCCCCTTTCTGCCAAAATTGCATTCAAAAACGCACCAAAAATTTTTCCGGTGAAAGCACTTTTAGTGTATTTATTTTAGACAGTGGGATTTGCGAGAAAAGGGGACATTTTGAAAGGGGTATTGTATGTGGGCGGGGGGGGGGCCTTAGTGCCGGGGCTGTTTTTATTCCCCAGTTGGGCCCTTGAAACGGTATAGTCAATTTTCCAGGAAACTAAAAGGGTGGTTGAAAAAACCCTTTTTCCGGCACTTTTTAATCGGGGGGTCAGCGGTTTAAGGGCTGTGTTCCAGGAAGATATAGTCAATTCCGTTCAACTAAAATGGTGGTTAAAAACTTTTTTCTGGCATTTTTTTTATCTGTGGGTCAGATGGTTTTTAAGGCCCGCTGCTTCCAGGACGGGGTGTCAAGTCCGTTAAAGAAAAAATATGTTCAAATAATGCTGCCTTCTGGCATTTTTTAATAGGGGTCATGCATTTTTTAAGGGTTCATGCTGTGGTACAAGACGGGGAAGTGAATGGTCTGTGATTTTTTTTCTGTGACTTTTTAAACCTAATGTGTGCCAAAGTTTTTGCACATATCCATTTGACTGTTGTGGATGTTAATTCCAGCTTCTCCAGCCCTGTTTGGGTGTAAGATTGAAGGTGTTTTTCCTCTCCCATAGACTTTAATGGTCATCGGCGATAATCTATTATCGACTATCGGAAATTGTCTTGATAATTGACGATATCGACTATCGACCCGATGACGATAGTTGACGTAATCGCTCATCACTAATCACCTGGTATTCAAAGTGCCCGTCACGAGTGTTGAAGACCATATTCCATACATCACCCTCACGGATCCAAATGAGATTGAAGGCCCCCTGCAAGTTCAAGTTAGAAAATATTTTAGCTCCACAAAGCCGGTCAAAGAGTTCCGTGATTAAAGGCAGAGGATAACGGTTCTTCATGGTTATTGAGAACAAGATAATCAATACAGGGACATAGTGAACCATCTTTTTTCTCTACAAAGAAGAACCCAGTACAGGCAGGAGAAGGTGACTTGTGGATAAACCCCTTCTGGTGGTTTTCTTGGATGTAGGCCGACATGGCTTGGGTCTCTGGCACGGACAAGGGTAAAATCCTGCCCTAGGGAGGACTAGTACCAGGAAGCAGGTCTGTAGGACAGTCATAAGGGTGGTGAGGTGGAAGGGTCTTGGCCTGTTTCTCAGAAAAAACATCGGCAAAGTCCTGATATGCAGCAGGAAGGTCCGGCAGAGGCTTGAGGTATCAGTGGAGAATGGGGGCCCGGGCGAGGGGGGTACAAAAAATGGGATGGAGCTTGTCCCCAGCGTGTGCCCACCCATATCGTTAGAAAGGGGCAGGGATTGCACCCATGGAAAAGCCCCAGAAGGGTTGGGGAAGTTGGGGGAGCACAAGAAGGACCCTCTCCTTGTGTAATGCCCCCGTGCGGAGGGGGTTACAGTGGTTTCCCAGGCGGCCCCTTTGGGAGGGATACTTCGTCCCCCGGGAGGGTATAAAGTTCCGTGATCCGAACCCGAAGCGTTTGAAATAACCCCCGGTAGAATCGCCCGATTGTGATGTGGGAAGGTTATTCACTGTAGGAACCCCTTTCCCACATATTTGGTTGATTTTTCCGGTTTTTGGGGATGTTGTGTGCATTTTTACAGTGTGCTGGGTGGCCAGAAAAGACACAGTTTTCCCAGCGTAGGAAATTTTGCGGGGCAAGGGGCTCTGCCCCATTTGGAGGGTCCCAGTGGAAAGTTGGGTTTGGCAGTGAAGGCTCGCCCTAGCAAAAAGGTAGATGGCGTTAGGGACTGGCTTGCATTGAGAAAAGTCCCCCTCCTCTCGAAAAACCCGGTCATGTGAGTGGCAAAGTGAATAGGTATCGGAAAGGGGAGGCCCTGTGGGAAAAGACGCCCCTTCACTCTGTGGGAGCCCCTTTTGAATGTGGCTCTGGGGCTGCGCTTCCGGACTTTCCATGGCCAGGATGTGGAATTGTACTGCATTTCTCTAAAGGATCACCTTGATAAGTTCATAGAGCATTTCGACGGAAAACATATGGACGGACCCCTTTTGAACGCAGAATTCGTCAGGAACATAGAGAGGTTGACTGTGAATGGATCATCTCTGTCCCAGAGAGGCATTGCCTAAGCTATGGCTTTTCTGGCATGAAGGGCGGACCACAAAAAACACATTAGACCTTTCGGTGAGGAATTGAATTGCCATAAGTTTCATGTGCAGGGAGCACCGGTGATGAAAATCCTAAATTTAGTGTCCCTCAAACTTTGGGCAGCTGGACCAATGTAAAATTTTGGGGCCCAAAGACACGCAGGAGTGATGGCATAAGGGGGGCCATGGGAGATGGTGTTGCTGGGAGTGAGAGTGCTGAATAGCAGTAGATGGTTTAGCTGCTGGCCTGTTGTGTGTTTTCTGCGATGCTGGCCTCGATGGTGGTGGGGCAGGAGCTTGAAGAGGTCCCTTTGGGGGTTTTTCCATGGCGTCTAACTGTAACGTGTGTAGTGTATCCCCCGTACCCCCGAGACGATGGTTAAAAACCGTCGGGGGGCGGAGTTAAAGGGCCCCGGTTTCACCCGGCCCCTGCAAAATGAGCTGATTTTCTGTAGCAAGGAACCCCCCGGCCCCTACCCCCGTCTAATTGCTGCAGTAGTAGCCAATTGTGGCATGGTCAAAACGCTAACGGGGTTGTTGGGGGGACGGCAGGGAAAGGGTTTGGGAGGCAGAAAGATTTATGGTAAGGGGGAAAGGGGGCAAAAGGTACGGTACGATGTGCAATAAAACATCTGGAAAAAGTTTTAGAGGCACCAGGTACTATGATCCAGTGGGGAAGCTGTGAAAGTGTCCCGGATAAATAGGGTCAGCACCCAACAATAACCAATTATCGGCAAAAGTGGGACATGCGTGCCCCTGGAAGTGGGAATTGCACACCCGGCCATAGAAAATCGGGGAGGGGCATTGTGGCGATGAGTAGCCGCTGGTAGTACGAGTTGCGGCTCATAACAAATTGTTTGTTAAGTTCCTGTTCCCACGTTTTACTGCATATAAAGAGGAGATAATGGGCGACATATCAGAAAAGAGGCGCTGCCACACCAGTTTTAAGGCACATTAAATTAGTGTATAGTGCGCGTCAGAATGTCGGACCTGTCACAAAAATCTGGCATCTGGTATACCTTGAATAGGATAATTGTGGCCTAATCTCTTTAGGTGCCATTCAGGAATGGTGTGCCTGGCGTAAGAATGTGCTAGTTTGGTGTTTACCAGTTATTATATAGAGAATAGGGTGTTGACAGTTTTTTGCCGCAAAATACACACACACACACACACACACAAAAAAAAAGACGCAGCCCTAATGGGACATGTCGCCCAGTGTGTCTGGGGAATTTTGGAGATACATTTGCTCAAAAGGAGTAAGGGGTCTTAGAATTAGGATTACACTTGGAACTGAGAAAGTGCTGTAATTGAGAGTATTGGAAGTGGGGGGAAGTATGGAAAGTGATCTCCAAGTAAAGAGATTAATTTGTGTGGATTGCTATTTATTTTATATCCACCCAAAATCTTAAATAAAATGTTAAAAAATACATATGAACCCCAAAATGACACCAATGAAAACAATTAACTCATATTACAAAAAAAAAACCCTTATACAGCTCAGTTCAAAGAAAAGTAAAAATGTTAAGGCTTTCAGAATAGAAAATAGCATTTCTATTGTGCAAAAGACTATTAAAAACTGGTATCATTGTAATTGTAGCGACCCACTTAGTAAAGTTATCATGTACACTGTGTGCCCGCAAATAAGCCAGTGTCTTAACTTAATTTTTGCTCCTAAAAACGCGATAGGTCTTATTTTCAGGGGATGTCTTATTTTTTCCATGAATACATTTTTTATGTAAAAAATTATATTGGCGCAAACTCGACCCAGGTTTAGCTTATGAGTCCCATCATATTTTTCGGAAGAGCCTGGTGGTGCACGTACAAGCGGCTGCCGTGTATAGGCAGTCAATGCCGCTTTTTGCATTGGAAGGAGAGTATGCAGTACAGCCAAACAGCAGTG
Source organism: Phyllomedusa bahiana (assembly GCA_025379985.1). Classification (NCBI taxonomy): domain Eukaryota; kingdom Metazoa; phylum Chordata; class Amphibia; order Anura; family Hylidae; genus Phyllomedusa; species Phyllomedusa bahiana. The sequence continues at coordinate 28,960 of JAODAL010021496.1, read as the reverse complement.
GGGGAAAAGGTTTTATAGCTGCCGGCATTTTGAGCGAGTGAACGAGTCTTGCGGTGAGTTTTCTTTAAAAGTGTGTTTTTTCTTTTAACGTGTGGAGACTTGAGATGAGAGCCTTTAGATTTCGGGAGTTTGGAGGGCCAGTATTGTAATTACTTATTATTATAATTTAGTCATATACTTTTTGGTAACATCCCAAGAGTTCCCATGTTTGACAATGCTGTCCAGTGACACCTGTGCAATGTATGCATCTTGAGGCAACCGTTCGAGGGGGCATACTGCTGTGCAAGATGTGTGCACATGCACATTTAGAGCCCAGATTCTGGATCTAATGGAGAAGTGGCGAACATGGATCATTGCCAACTGGAAAAGCGAGCCGGCTGCCCAATGAGCAATCACTCGCAGGTGGTAGATACTGGGGAGGTGGTAGCAGGAGGCTGCGGAACATAAGGCAGCTAGATGGTAACAGTATGATAGATAGGGTAGGAGGGAAAAGAGTGTCAGGAGCTAGTCCTAAACTGGTACACCCAAAACTTTGCAAGATTGGGCGGATGAGGGGGATTGTCGGTTCAGAAACTAGCATTGCTGCGCAAGGACACTCCCCCTGTCTGGCTCCCAGTAAGATGGGGAATAGGAGTGCAGGTCAGGCTCTTGACAGCGTGCTTGTATTTGGGGACTCAATTATTAGGGGCACAGACAAGTGGCAATTGCCACACAGACCCGGGATCGTTCGAACAGTGTGTTGTTAACCTGGGGGCTGCCGGGATCGCATATCGCGGGATCGGGTTGACAGTTGCTGGGTGGGCTGGTGAGCATCCAGCTGTCATGGTCCCCATTGGCACCACATGACAAAGTTAGGAGGTTGGTGGAGTGTCCTTAAAACGATTTCAGGGACGCTAGCCAAAAGCTCAGGGCAAGGACCTCCCAAGGTATATTTTCAGACAATTCTTACCTGTTCCACGGCCACACCAGAGAGGCAGCGAGAGATTAGAGAAGTGAATAATCTGTCTCAAAAAATTGGTGTAGAAAGAGGGATTTGGAGGGGTTTTTGGAGGAACAGGCTGACTTTGTGCCATGGCTACAGACTCTATGTAGGGATGGGCTGCACTAAAAGGGGAGGGTGAAGCTGTATTGGGGGACAAAATGGCCAGGAAGTTGGAGGACTATTTAAACTAGGGACTTGGGGGGAGGGTAACTACACAAATAGCATGCCAGATAGTGAAGATAGGGGGCTGGGTATTTGGAATAAACCGGGGTGGCGTGGAGGGAGGGGGTGTTTAGCAAAGATAACAATATCAGGGAGGAAGAAAGAAATATAAAACATGAAAAATCTATAAATTGCATGCCTGACAATGCAGGAGTCTGACCACAAAATTACTGATACTAGAAGTGATTTATTAGCTGAGAAAAATATGACATAGTGGGGGGATAACTGAGAAATGGCTGGACGAGAGCTACGACTGGGCGTTAACTTGCAGGGTTACAGCTATTTAGAAAGATCGTAAAGACGGAAGGGGGAGGTGTGTTCTGTTTCTTGTAAAAAATCCTGTCTGAATCCAACACTGCGGAAGATATAGGTACAGGTAATGAACATGTGGACTCATTATGGGTCACTATACATGGGGGGTCAACAATAAACAATATAATACTAATAGGGGTCTGCTAATAAGGCCCCAAATATAACGAACCCATGGAAGATGTCTTACACTCCGGCAAATAGATGAGGCGGCTAATAATCAGAATGAGGTTTTTATTATGGGCGACTTAAAAACACTCAGGACATCAATTGGGTAATCTGATGCTGTGTAGTCTCATAAAGGAAACGGTTTTTTGTCAATAACTAATGATAATTACCTTAGCCAATGGTGCAGGAAACCGACTAGTAGGAAAGGCCCTTCTAGATCTAATATTAACTAATAGACTGACAGATTAACAAAGTTCAGGTTGAGGGGCACCTAGGGAATAAGTGAACCCAATAATTAATAAATTCCGTTTATACCTGCAATAGAAGTTTTTTTGGTCAAGGAGGCCACAAAAACACTGAATTTTAGGGAAGGCTAATTTTATTCTGTTAGGAGGCCCTCAAACGTTACTTGAACTGGGACAATGTCGTTTAAATATGGCAGAACTTAATACTAAATGGGATATTTTTAAAACATCCTAGGCTACCACTGTGAGAGGTACATACTTAAGGTAATAAAAAAATTAGAAACAGGAAAAACCCCGATGTGGATCAACCGGGATGTAAAAGAGGCATAAAAAACAAAAAGAAAAGCGTTTCAACCTACTAATCCGGAGGGGCAGTAAGAGGCCTAAGAAGCTATAGGGAAAAAAATAAAGTGTTGTAAAAATAAAGATAAAGGAAGCAAAGCTGGGAGACGGAAAGACCATATTGTATGAAAGTAAAAATAACCCCCAAACTATTTTTTTAACTCATATAATTAGTAAAAAATTAAAACGGAAAATGTTGGCCTTTGAAAACTATGAGGGCGGAGGCAGTAGAGGGCGATGAGAAAAAAGCAAAGTATTAAACACTTTTTTCTCCACTGTAATTACCGAGGATGGATGACCTTCTGTTGAACAGAGCGATGTGGTAAACGCCAACTTAAAAGTTTCTTGTCTAACCAGAAGAAGTGCAGCTCGTCTTAGGAAGATTAAATAGACAAATCCCCAGGTCAGATAGGCATACACCACGTTGTCCTAGAGAGTGTAAGTGATGTCATAGATAGGCCCCTCTTCCTTATATTCATGAGACTGTCTAATAACGGGGCATGTCCCTCCCAAAGGATTGGCGCATTAGCAAATGTGGTGCCACTATTCAAAAAGGGGTCAAAAAGTGAATCCAGGGAAACTATAGGCCGTAAGCTTAACCTCTGTTGTAGGTAAAATGTTTGAGGTTGTTCTCAGAGATGCTGATCTGGGCGTTAATTCTCACTGAATATAAATGTATAAGCCGTTCCAGCACGGGTTCATGAAGGATCGGTCCTGTCAGCTAATCTCATCAGCTTCTGATGAGGCAGTCAGTGCTAGATGATCGGTGGTGGAGGCCCTGGAATGTCATATATCTAGATTTTTTCTAACGCCTTTGATCGGTTGCACTAAAAAGGTTGGTAAATAAAATGAGGACTGCTTTGGACTGGGGGAAATGTGTGCAAGAGGGTACTAACTGGCTCACTGATAGAAAACAAAGGGTAGTAATTAACGGTACATACTCAGACTGGATCTGCTGTTCCTAGTGGGGTACCACAAGGGTCAGTATTGGGCCCTTATCCCTCTTAACATTGTTCATTAATGATCTTACACAGGGAATACACCGCGAATATCGGATCTTTGCAGACGATACTAAGCTCTGTAAAGTAATCAACACAAGAGGATAATACGTTTTACTAAGGGATCTGGATAGTGGAGGCCTGGGCAGGGATAATAGGCAGCATGAGGTTTAACATGATAAATGCGAAGGTTATGCCCATGGGGAAGAGAAATCCCTTAATGATTACCTTGTTACATGGAAAAAACACTGGGTAAAAGTGACATGGAGACGGACTTGGGAATCCGGGGGACAGTAAATTATTGTAGCAGCCAGTGTCAGGCAGCAGCAAGCCAAAGCAAATAGGATCATGGGGTGCATTACAAGGGGCATAGATGCACCTTGATGAGAACATTATTCTCCCATTTATACAAGTCACTGGTTAGACACACATGGAATATTGTGTACATTTTTTTGACCGGGCAACAGTGCACAGGAAGACATTTTTGTAGAGCTTGAACAGAGTACAAAGGCGGGCAACAACAATTATAAAAGGACTGGGTGGATACAGTACACAGAAAGATTTGGAAGCTAAGGTTATTTAGTTTAGAGAAAAGAAAGGCTTCGGTAGGGGACATAATACACTATGTTTAAATACCATCAAAGGTCAATATTGAGATCTTCCCACGATTTATTTTATACACAGGGCTGTATCTCGAACAAGGCGGTGCATCTTTAAGTCTTGAGAGGAACCGAAAGTTTCTACATAAACATTGAAGGGATTCTTTACTGTAGCGAGCAGTGAGATATGGAATTCTCGGCCAGAGGGAACTGATCTGGTGCAATTCAATAACCGAGTTCATAAAGGGTTTGGATGCATTTCTGGCGCGTAAATAATATAACAAGTTTTAGTGACTTGGGATTCAGAGAGGGGTCATTGATCCAGGGCTTTTTGATTCCAGATTGGAGTCAGGTAAGGAATATTTTCCCTAAATGAGGACATGGTTTACCTCATGGGGGTTTTTGCCTTCCTCTGGAATTTCAACACCTTAGCACAACAGGCTGAACTAGATGGACGACTTGTCTTTTTTTAGCCTTACAAACTATGAAACTATGAAACTATGAAAGAAGTGTGGGAGAGCCCGGCTGTGGCTGGAAGAGCCGTCACATTGTACATTCTACAGCCATAGACTCATTAGATTAATGCTTGTATGTAACACTGGGAATGATTTTTCTATACAGACATAGATCCCTGTGCACGTGCATCAGTCATTTATCTATGCAGGAAAGAAAATCCAACCTTGCGCAGCACAGCCGGGGGACGTCCATGTCCAGAAGAGACAGAATGGAAACAGAAAACCGGGGAACTAGAGAGAGGTTGACATTCTGTCTCTTCTGAACACGGACGTCCCCCCTGCAGTATGGGACGAAGGGAGATTTTTTTCCTGCATAAATAGATGACTCTGATGCCAATGGACATGGATCTATATATGTATATACCACCCCCCCCCCACCCTCCCTTCCCCTGGTGTTACTGACATGTACTAATATATTTAGTCTATATGTGTAGACTCTACATGCTGGGACTTGCAGTTCCTTACCAGCTGAATGAGGCAGCTATTATAGAACCACAAGTCCCAGCATTCTACACTAGTGTGTGTGCGTTATATGTAAATGGCTCTGTGAGAGAGCTGAAACGTCGGTCTTGGAACATGTGGGATCAAAGTCACTTGTTTGTTTTTGAACCTTACAATTGCCTAGAGTGCTGCAATTTTTTCTTGAATCTATATGGATTAGGGCTCCCTTGCCGGGAGTTCTTTTTTTGCTGGCACCCCCAAGAAAGTTTATGAGGAAGTGCTGCTTGTTTTCCTGTTATTTATATATATATTATACCTCATATATATATATATATATACACAAATATATATGTATAGTATATATATATATCTGTATATATATTATAGTATATATAAGTAGTATATATATCTATGTATATTATATATATATATATACTGATATATAGGATATATCTATATATAGTATATATATTTATATAAATATATGTGTATTTTTATTATATATATATATTAAAGTTTAGAGTCTCAAACCATAGGATGGAGTGTATCTATGAATGTAAAGGACATTTTATGGCAGCTACAGTGACTTATCTCAGAGGATGGAAAATGTGTCATGCTGCGACTTATGGAACTAGAAGTCCCAGCATTCCCCATCAGCCATCCTCAGATGTGTGTGTATCACTATCATTGCTCTGTTCTCCCCCTCATCTCTCTCTCTTACATTTAAATGTTCTGTCTCCTCTCCTGGGACATTGTTAGGTGACATCACAGTCACATGACCTCCAGGTCCTTCATTCCCCTGCTAAGACAATACAGGTTTGATAAAACCTGTATTGTCCCAGGGCTGTTTCTCAGGGTGGGTGGGGCTTGGGAACACCCGCACCTCCCCCTCTCCACCTTTCACTCCGCCTGCCCTTAAAACGGCCCTGTCTATGGGGAGCTGCAACAATGACTTCCGCTAGGTCTTATTTTCAGGGGAGGCATTATATTGCAAAGCTTGAAAAAAATTGCAGTAGGCAGATTTTGCCTCCTTGCGTTTCAACAGTTGTAACTTTTTTCATCTTTTTAGTGACACAATTGTATGAGGACCTGTTTTATGTGGTAGAAGTTGTATTTTTGAGGGGCATAGTGTAAATTTACAAAAAAATTATTGCAGAATTTTTTTAAACAATTTTTTACACCATTCACAATTTATACTAAATAACCAGTTAGATGAATTCCACAGGTAATTACAATTATGCAGATAATTAATATGTGTAGGGTTTTTTTTTGTGTGTGTGTAATGTATGCAACTTTTTTATTAATTTTTTTTTATCTTTTCACTGACTTCCTCTCCTCTGTGCAGCCCGAGATCAGAGCAGCCGGCCCCCCTCCTCCCTCTGGCACCTCACACCAGACCAGTGGGGCCTCGCTCAAGGCCCCTCACCAGACCTGTGGGGCCCCGCTCAAGGCCTTTCACACCAGACCTGTGGGGCCCCACATGGCTGGGGGAGAGGAGGCCCTTGAATGGACCCCACACGGCTGGGGGAGCCTTGAGAGGGACCCACAGGTCTGGTGTGAGGGACCTTGAGCGGGGCCCCACACAGCAGGGGAAGGTAGGGGAACTTGAGTGGGGCCCCACTCAAATTTCCTCCATGTGGGGCCCCAATAATTCATACATAGAAAACAAAAAATATTTTATCCAGGATCTGTGATTTCTAATTCTCTGCACACCTTTACAAATCCCCTATTTTAAAATCTAACTTTTATTTTTAAACTTGATTAAAAAGATTTTTGGGATATACTCACTGGTATCTATTCCATTCGCTTAGGATGATCTTTTTCTATGCTTGCTCAGCCCTCTTATTCAGTCAATCAGTCAGGGAAGCGTCCCGAAAGGATCGGCCCGACTTTAAATGACTGGCCCTACTGTCCCTCTCTTATGTCTTTAAATTTAATTATTTACAAAGACAAGTCTCCATATTTAATTGCCACTCTTTCTGATAAGGTTGTCTATACTATATGGAGATATATACAATATATACAATAGGGTCCTGTAGTGACTCTTTATGTGTGTATGTCTTTATACAGCATTACCCCATAACTAGTGAGCTAGACAAACATAGAGGATGAAAAGACATGGATATGACCTGAAAAAATCCACCTCTAAGATTGATAAATATAAAATAGACAATCACTTATATGACCCTAAGGGTCTACCCCTAAGATAGATAAACATAAAGGGTAGACAATCCTTTATACGACCTTAAACGTCTGCCCCGATGCGTTTCCCCCCTCCTATCACACCGAGGGGTTCCTCAGGGGGTCCAGTATAGTTGTATCTCTTGTTGGATGGTATTCATAGTTGTAAGATGATATCCATATTTGCGATTGCTGCTCTGATATATGCAGGCCCCAGCAAGTTCTCCCCCTAACTATCTACGGGGGGCACACTATCTGCCTACGGAGGACCCTATATAACTAACTACCAGGGCACCAAGGGGGTAATTGTGATAAAGTAAAGAGTCTCAGGTGTTTGTGTTATGAATTCTGCAGGGAGGAGTCGTGGCTGGGAGAAATCATCATGGTGGCTTGGAATGGATGGAGAAGAAAAGGGAAATTGAGCGACTCCTCAGACAACACGTCACTTTTGAGACCCTGTATGTAACTGTACTGTGTGCATTTGTGTCTACCACTATGGGCCACATATTAGAAAACTGTCTAGGTGTAAGACTTTCTTTGTTGCCCATAGCAACCAATCAGAGCCCATAGCAACCAATCAGAGCTCCCCTTTCATTTCATATAGTGCTCTAAAAAAATGAAAAGGGATCTCTGATTGGTTGCTATGGGCAACAAAAAGTCTTACACCTAGACCATTTTCATACATTTTCCCCTATATGGTCACTGTATGAAGGTCATATTGGTCTTATTGTAATGGATTATATTCAGTGACAGTATTGTGGCATTATTTTGCATCTTTATGTGGAGATTTATGGTGATGATATTACGGTATTATTTGGTCTTTGTATATTGTTGTTATTGGTGATATCTACCTTAGTATACTAGTTTGATCAGTAACATTATAGTGGTATTAGTCACCATACGTAGTGATATGTGGTGCCATTATCTGGTCTGTGTATATTATTTGGTTATATAGGTCTGGGTATACTGGTTTGGTCAGTAACATTAGAGTGGTGAGATGTGGTGATCATTTGCCGGTACTTTCTAGCCCTTGTGTACGTACTGACGCACACAATATAGATAAACTATATGTTGTAAAATTCAACAAGAATTAAATCCAAAGACAATGGCACAATTGCATTTTTTTTCTGGGGTTGGGTGGCTGGGGTTGCTGGCCGTGGTTGGTGGAGGCGGAGTGATGGGGTTAACAGGGGGCTAGGTGGCAGGGGGGCCCAAATGCTTGAGCTGTAGATGGCCCTGCGTACTTGAAACAACACTTATGGCCTGACATCAAATCTGGCTCTAAGTAGGCTAACTACAGGCTTGGAAATAGTTCTAGGTTAGTTCTAGGTTAGTTGGCGTGCACGCTTTTGAGCTTTGTCTACCTTGAAATTGCATATAGTCACTGCTTTGAGATGAGGGTCCCTGCCGTTGGAGTCATATTTCCAAGATGGTAGTCGCTCCTCTCTGTCTCCAGATCCTGCAGAGTGTCCGTTCCTTCACAGTGCTTTCCTTACCGACAACTTCAATGCAGTCAGCCGAACACTTCTCTCTCACAGGAGCTGATCACAGTTCATGGACTCATAGAGTCAGGAGATCTAAACAGAACCGTCCTCAGAGTTTGTCCTCTGCCTGATCTCTACGTCTTATCACTTCTACTCTCCAAGATGGATGCTGCTCCCTTGAGTCTCTCTGTCACATGACATGTCTTAGTCTCTATTATGCATAAATTAGTTTCTGAAAACAGTGGCATCTTGTTACAACAGAATAATTTGCAACCACCAATTACACATTTTTAGTAGGTAAACACAATGAGGCTATTCCACCATCCCACACCACCTGTACTAGAAGTTTTTAGACTTTGAAAATAGGACATAGCACCTATCAAAATATGTGTTCTGAAAGGCAAATAGTGCTCTCTCCTTTGTACATCCTGCCATATGCCCAAAATAGAGGTTAACTAGACTACAGTGGCTTGTTGTTTAATTTTTATATGAACTGGATAACTTCTTTAAGTATATTTATTTATTTATTATATTTATTTATTTATTTATTTATTTATATAGTGCTGTCATATTCCACAATAATGTATATTCATACTGGTCCTCATCCCAGATTAACCTAGCTGTACTTTTTTTTTTAATGTGGGGGAAAATGTTGTCATTAGTGGGATTTGGACCCAGGACAGCACTTCAAGGCAACAGTGCTAACAACTGAGCCAAGCTCATAAGGGCTGGAGGCTCTTTTTCCAGAGCTACTTTTTATTCCCAGTTCTATCCTGCAGTACAAGACTATGTTCCCAAATGACAGATTTTTTTGCATTAATTTGAATGGGATTGAAGAAATCCATGTACATGCTACAGAAAAATCCCATTTAAATGCATGGAACACTGTAAGGACATATTTCCCAAATTTAAGAGAAAAAAAGGACACATCAGGCCATGCATCTTACCACACCAAAGTTCATTACATCACACCAGGCCACACTACTAATTATTCTCAAACACATGATATAACACACCTCTAACCATTCTCAATGAGATCAACAGACCTGAGAATTCCAGAAAACACAAGAGAAAGGGCTAAAAGGTTAATTTCAAAAAATGCTTAAAATATTCCCATAAGGTAGATTTCTTCCTTTCAGAGAAGAGCTAGCTGAATTTTGTGTTTCCTATGAAACAACAATTCTGGTGGATCTTCTTATATAATCCTGTGTTGTGCTTTTTCTCTGTTTGTTGTGCTGTTCTTCTGTTATCTCTTCTACAAATATATTACTTATAGTGTTACTATTTCAGTTTTCAAATGGTGGATGCCTGTACACATTGACTCTGTCAGCCCTGATTGGACAATGTGAGACTATGGAGACCCCCCCTCCAAAAAAATAAATAAAATGACAACACCCTCCTGAAAGATTTGGTAATAGGTGTCTTCAAGGTATAACTAAGGAATGGCACAAACCAGATTTCTTAGATACTTCAGAAATGTTATTTGGCAGGGAATACAAGTATTTACTAAAAGCGCTGTCGATGTAAAGGGCCCCTTTTTTAAAAATAAGTTCAAAGTCCCCAAATGGGTCTTTTGAATGCAAAACAGTTCAAGTTTAGTAAACAGCTGTGTTAGCTAATCAAAAAATTTTTTCAGTTGATTGCATGATAGTGATGTAATAGGTTTGGAAGCTTTCATAACATTAGATCACCAAAGTCAAAATGTTTTACATGTAAAATGTGCTCTTGGACCACAGAACTCCTTTATCAGTGACACAAATCTATTACCCAAAGTATCCATGCACAGTAGGGGACGAATAAAAGGAGGAGGCACAAGAAAAGACTAGAATGTGGAAAAAATCACATTTGTTTCTAAGAATAATAAAGTTTTGTAATTACATATTTAAAAAAATAAATATAGATTTCCCTTTCTGTAGAATTTAAAGGGGTTGTATCATTTCATTGAATGGTCTTCAGAATAAGGGGACAATGAATAAAAAACTTTGCAGTTTGATTTTATTAGCAAAAGCTGTCTTGTATTCCAGTTTTTTTTCTTCGTTTCTGTTTTCAATGACTCCTCCCGGTCGGATCCTTCCCCCTTGCATTTCCTAGGGGAGTCATTTACATTTGTTAGCCCCAGTTTGTTTCAAAGGGGGAGTTCCCGTCTCTCTTATCAAGAAGGGCACATTTTTACTCTGACAGCCAGAAGAAACAGAATAACATGCAGGCTTTTTAATAGGAAAACAACAATTGTGTGTTGTCCCTGTCTCTTCTGCATAAAAGGGGAATCTGTGGGGGTTCATAGAAAGCTTGGGAACAAATCCCACTGTGAGAGGAGAAGAGTGTCATTTTAGATTGAATGCACTTGTGGGATGATACACTCTTTCAAAATAAGAGATAGGGAGAGCCAGTGACATGTGGGTCAGAAGAGAGGTGGGGGGGGGGGGGAGTTCAGGAGCCAGCATGAACGTGAAAGGGGGGATGATGTCACCCATGGGAGGGGAAGAAAGCCCTGATTTTTAGAGTTTTGAAGCTGAGAGAGTATGAATCAGTGAACTAAAGAAGCAATCCCCCCTTTAAAAAGGTAAGGAAGGGGGTTTTATAAGGGATGTTTTTTTAAAGTGATTTAAAATTTTTTACTCTTGGGGAGATAAATAAAAGTAAAGGCCCTGAAAACATCTTTGTATTTTCATTCATTTAAAGTTTGTTGTACTTTGAATTTATTCAGATAACTTATTCATTGGCATGGATTTATCAATTGTCTTTTTCTTGTATTAAATTTTGTTTGAGGATGCGAAACAATTGCATACAACAAATATGTAAAAACAGAGCACTGTAGGGGCTGCCCTTATCCACAATCAGTATTGCAAAGTAATAACACAAGCCACAATCAAACATAAGCTCTATATGACTAAATGTATTTAAAATGTTTTGAACAAAAAATACTGGAAAATCTTTTAGAAAAGGTTAAGAATGTCCAAACAAATAAATTAAGAAGTGGGGAGAAAACCTGTGATTTAAAGCAAGAAAATAAAACAAAAAATTGTTAGCTGTAAAACAGTACCTGCAAAGGAAAAAAAAATATTGAAAGCCAGTGCTTAAAAAAATGAAGATCATAAAGTTGTTTTGGGCAGAATGGCTGTTAATCTTTAGAGAACATTTCACAAATCCCCTTAATACGGAATATATTAAAAAGGGGGTTTTAAAATCCCTGTTTAAAAAAGAAACAAAAAACTTTAAAATAGTTTATTTTTTAAAACTAATGTAGAATATATTTTTTAGCAATAATAAATAGACAATAAACTTTTGGTACATTAATTTTTGTGTACATTATTTGGATCTACTATGGGCAATCCCATTTTGTTGAATGATCCCCGAAATAAGGGTTTTACAAAGGTTTTCAGATCCCCAGTAGTTACTTTAAATCAATCTGTCATTAATTGTGTCACTTATTTAGAATCCCTGGTTTTGAAGTAAGGGTGAATGGTCCCTTTAGGATCCTCCCCTGTCCCATTATTAAGGGTTTGTTTTGGGTTGCTTCTTTAGCAGAATCCCCAATAGGGTAAAAAGGGTATTTGAAAATCTATTTTAAAAAACAGTTTTATAAACTAAACAATAATAAAATAAAAAGATGTGGGAGGTAACATATTTTCCCCTTTCCCAACTCAGACAAATCATATAGTGATCTACTCCAAGGGGACATATAGACCTTTGCACCAATTTGTTTGGGGAAAACTTGACATTCAGTAAAGTATTGTTGGGACGTCAGGGACAACAAAAAGACACAGACAAGTGAGGCCCGACATGGTCCGACCCTCTGACCCGACCCCTTAAAAAGGCACCCCCAACCGGAAGATGTGGTGCACTGTATAGGTGCGACAAGGACAGGACAAAGGGGACACGAACAATAAACTTAGTCGGGCAGTCCAAAGTCGAACAGTACGGCAGGGGGTACGAGATGTGATACAAAGAGGATAACCCGGGGGCGGTCCAAAGTCGGCAACATTGGGCAACAAGGTACAGAATCGTGGGGAAAAAAGTAACCGAATCCAAGCAAAGGTTGGAAATCAGAAAGTAACAGAAAAAAAAAAAGGGGAAATAAGGCATGAGCCAAATAGCGGAAAGGGCCCGGAAGGAAGCAGAGCCCCCTTTTATATATGAAAGATGAAAGGTAAAATAAAGCAAAGGCAGAAGGAACAAAAGACCAGATAGGAGAAGAAGGCTGTCATGAGGAACAAAAATTAACCACAGTGGTGGAAGTTCCTGGCCACGGGCGTTCCCAGGAAAAAATTAGCCCCCAGCAAAAAAAAAACCCTTTTTCCAACCATGATAAAAAACGTGTTTTAATAAAAAAACAGGTTTACGTCGTACTGGCCGTGGCCCCGGCGACCAGAGCCAAAGAGGGGGTGTTTCAGGCAAAATCATAAACGTACCCCCCTTTATGAGGGGTCCCGGGGCCCCTCAACAGACCCCTCTAGTTTTGCGCGGGGGGGTTTGGGTGAATTTTTCCCCTTACGTTTTGGGAGCATTTTCCTGGGGGGGCCCCAAAGGCGGGGTTTTTTGGGTTTTGGGTCGGCTTTTCCCACAAATTTTTTTGATTCTCTTTGGGGTTTTTTTAAGAGTTTTTGCTTTAACCCCAGACTGGCACAGTCGTTTAAACGGGGATTTTAGTCAGTTTTGAAACCTGTAAGGGGATAATGAGATGGGGCCCCCTCCGCAAAAAGGGGACAGCTAGATGGAAAAGAACTCTGAATTTGGGTAGTCGGGACATACTCCCGGAAAAAAATTTTTCAGGTTTTTAATAACAAATGTTAGACTCTCGCTAGGGCAGTTATTTTAAGCTTTGCCCCCGGAGTGAAGTCTTTGGGCAATCATCAGGGGTGCGGGGCGATTTCAGTAACTCCTTATCTAAGATGTCAGATTTAATTCTGAAATATCGGTGTTTAATAACGCACCACCAAGGCAAAAACCTTCAAATGGCCCCACAGGGTTCAACCCTTTTGATCAACTAGTGGTCCTCCAGTAAAAACACAGGATTATGGAGGGGAGCCAGGGCAACCCAAAATAAAATCCACAGCGGTTTCTCCATGAAAAAAAACGAAATTTTTTTTCCGTATGCGAACCCCCAACATTAAAAGTGTTCAGCGTAGAAACTTTATTTTTCCCCCCGATTAGGGAGGTAGAATTCCCCTGAAAAAAAAAAGGGAGCACTAATGGAACTGTTCCAAAACCCAAGGCCGGGGACAAAAACCCCTGTGATGAAACTGCGCCCCCTGAGTCGATCATGTTTTGAAAAAGAAACATTCTTAAAATTAGAGCCCAAAGGGTTTACAGGAGAAAAAATTATTACCAGATTGGGTCCCGTATACCGGGTTACCTTCCGGGAAATTACTCAGGCGTTTGGCTTTCCCCTTGAGGGATTTGGGGCCTAGTTGGACAGTCTTCAAAAAAGGGGTCGGGTTTTCCCGCAATAAAAGCATAAGGCTTTCCAAAACCGATGTCTCCTCCTGGGGGCAGAGATATAAAACCCCAAAACCATTGGTTTTTTTCTTAGGAGGGCGGTGAGGATAGGAAGGAGAAATTTTAGGAAGGAGGGGGATTTTACAGAAAAAAAGACTTGATTTGAAAAAACGACCCCCCTTTTTTTCCTGCGTCCCCCCTCAGTCTTTGTCAATGGTCCAGTAGAGTCATGAAGTCTTTAATGTCTCGGGGTTGGGATGACTGACCATGGCCCTTTACTCATAGCAACCCTTGTTTAAAAGGGGGGGAAGGGGGTTGACAGACCACCCGGGTTTTATCACCCTTGGCGGAATCAGAAAAATATTTTTCGGACGAGCGGCGGTTTCCCGCTGAAAAGATAGCAGGTTTTTTCTGCCCATCCACACGGTTAGGATTACATGAATGGCTAAAAACCCGAAAAAATCTGTCAATTGAAAACCACTCCGGGCTTCAGGGGGCATAGCTAGTGCCCAATCCTAGGTGGGCCCTGGGGAGAAACACCCAACCCCTACTTTTTTTTGCCCCAGTGGGAAAGTAGTTAAGCGAAAAAAACAGGTGACAGGTTCCCTGAAAGTTCGGAACCTGTTTGGGTTTCCATCAAAGCGATTTCCGGTAAGATCCGGTTGTAACGGACGTGGGGTTTTTCAAAAGCAGGGGGAGATACGGAACAGACGGAGCGGCAATCAGGCGGGGGTTTTTTATGGGGTTCAAAAGCTGCGAATTTGATTTAAAGTCCCCCATGACCCGGGAATTTGGGTTTGTCAATCCTCTAGGGGCCAGTGACGACAAGTCGGTATCATGTTTAACCCCCCGGGAGGGTTGACTGGGGGGATGGCCCGTATTTTTGTCGGGGGTGTCAGGGCACACACAAAGACACGCAAGTGAGGCCCTGACACTGGTCCCAGCCTCTTGTCCTTGCCTTTTGGGGAACCCGATCCTTTAAAAGGCCCCGGGCCCCCAAAAAAAAAACCGATGGCTGCACGATTAGGTGCGAACAGACAGGGCAAACGGAACAGAAAATAAAATTTGTGGAAGTTCCAAATCACAACAGTTAGGCAGGAGGGGACAAGATTATACAAAGAGGGTAAACGGGGGCGGTTTAAAGTCGGCAACAGTACGGGAAAAGGGTACGAATCATGGGCAGGAGTAACCCGAACCCAAACAAGGGCAGGTAAAGCGAAAATAACAAAAGAGAGCAGGGGAAAAATATAGGCAATGAGCCAAAAAGCGGGAAGGCCGGAAAAGCAGGACCTTTTATGGAAAAATGAAAAGGGAGAAACTGAAGCAAAAGCGAAGGGAAAAAAGACCGATAGGGGAAAAAGGCTTTCACAAGAAGGGAAAAAAAATTAACCCGAGTGGCTGGAAGATTCCTGGCCCCGGGCGTTGGGAAAATTAGCACCCAAAATAAAACCCCCGTTCACACTGTGATAAAAAAACGAGTCTTAAGTCAAAAACCATGGTTTAGTCGTACGGTCTGGCGGGGACCGAGCCAAAAGACGGGGGTGTTTCGGCACAATCAGACAGTGTTGCTGAGAATCATCTATCCCACCCCTTTACTGTGATGCCCAAAAAATGAGATAAGTGAAGTCGTGAGCTGGGTGAAGTGGTATGATTCTAGTACAAGGTCTTTTCCTCATTATTTGTTGTGAACTAGACAATTCTGCATGGATAATTTTAAAATCAGTAATTTCTGTAGAAGTCTAAAATAAAATGATTCTTCCAATAGGCACCGTGGATTTTTTGTCCAAAAAAAAATTTTAATCATAGTAAAAAAAGTAATTTTTTTGGACAAAGGAAATCCAGCTGTGTGGAAGAATCATTGTATTTTAACCATCTAAAGAAATGACTGATATAAAAACTATCCAGGCAGGAGTGTCTTGTTCCTTTTATTTTAAAATAGCGAACAATGATAACTAGTATCTGACCTTGTTCTACCACTGTACCACTTCATCCAGCTGGCACTGACTTCACTGTATCTGCACTTTGGCATCATGGGTAGGATGGTCAAATAGATAACTGGTCTTGAACTATCACTAAGCTGCTTTACAAAGCAGGCTGATGTAACCCTTTACCCCATTCTTTCTGAACTGCAGAGGTTGCATAGAGTTGGACATTACATTGACTACTACATTTATAGGGCATTAATCAAACATAGGGCATTAATCAAACTTTATACACTATAAAGTAGCATTAAATAAACTGTCTGAATTGGACTGTGTGAACCCACTCCAAGGATCACACAATTATGCATGTCCAGCTATTCTATATGTACTGCCAAACCAAATGGACATACTCTAAACAGATATTAACATTTCAAGAACTACAGCCCCAAGGCACTTGGTTTGTACTCCTTCCATCTCCTGTTGTACAGATGTGGCTGTCATAGCTGATAATCTAACCTCTGTTATTCCTTAGAATGGTTGTGAATTTGCAATTTTTGTGTCAAAGGGAAATTTGTAACACTTTATGATTCTTATTCACACTTGCATAAAATGTATGTTCTTGGTGAAAACTGAGGATCTTGATGAAATAAGATTTCAGTTCTGTTCACAGCACGTTATCTTAGACAATAGACCTTTTTACCACCCCAGTTTACACTATTATGTGGGGGAAGTATGGAATAAACAAGACAAAATGATGTTTCATGTAGGACAATTATTTCTTAGATATTTTATCACGTGAGATAATGTACTATACTATAAAATCATTTATTGGTTGGTAGTTTAAAAACTTTTTTAAATTTGCATAAGTAATTTTACAGGTATGAAAGAAAAACTAATGCATAAGTTTGTAAATAAAAATCTTAATTTTAGTAATATACAAATAGTTAAATATTTTGGGAACAGAGAATGTCCTCTCAATTTGATTGATATGAAGTTGTAATATCTAGGTCTCGTAAATAGGCTGTCCACTGACTAACAAGACTGTCATTCACTCATCCTGTAAATCCTTAGTTTAGGACCTGACAAGAGATTTACTGCCTAGAAATAATTCTTTATTGATGACACTACATATAAATGTCTGCAAATGACTTTTATGAGAAAGTACTAGTCAAAACTAAAGTCAAAGTAAGTTTTATTCAGAATAATATTTATCACCTTAAAGGTAATATGTCGCCATGGTTCTCCCCCTACCACAGCTACTGTAGTGGCTCAATAGGTAAAAAGATGCAATTTCTGATCTGTAATTTTTATAGAGTATAATCTCAACCTTTCTTAAAGGGATTGCTTCACAATGCTGGTATAGAGAGTCATGGTAAGCCTTATACTCACATTTCCTGGTTAGGCTATGTTTTTCCTAGCTGATCCTGTTAGGTTGACATGAGTGCCGTAAACAGCAGTGCACAAAACTATTAAGTTTTAAAGGGTTAAAGTTTGTCAGTAAGTAATGTAAACAAACTCACTTCTTTCAGATAAGAAACAGAAATGAGTGATATCAATATACTGACCACTGCTGCAGCCTGTTGAAGCAGACAGAAGTGGATGATAATTAGAGAAGATTGTGTGCAAAAGCAGGAGATAGGAGCTGTTCCTAACTCTGAAGATAAAAAAAATCATAGTCTTTATTAACCTTTGCTTACATGTTTAACCCCTTAATCCACCCTGACATCAGGTTCCTGTAGGTCATGGTGCAGTGCCTGTTAATGCACCATAACATAAAAGAACATCATGGCAATCGTACGGAAACCCGGTGGTGATTGACAGCCAGGCTCCGACAGTTGCAGAGAAGTCCGTTCCCAGCAGTTTAACCCCTTAGCTGCCATGATCAATAGAGATTGCGGCAGCTAAGGAGTATAACAAGAGGAGGGAGCTCCATCTGTCCTCCAATGAAACCCCGACTATGAGGTTGCGGGGTTTTGGTAGTTGTCATAGCAACTGGGGGTCTGACCTCCGGGTTGTCTGTGACATACGCCTATCAGGATCTTCCAGGAGGCAGAGCTGGACAGGATGACTGACAGTTGGCATAATACACTGCAGCATGGACATAAACTCAACCTGGGAAAAACAAGCCCATACACAGTTCTGTACACAGAATAATAAAAAAGTTACGTGTCATGTCAACAGAGGTACAGTGAGCCCTGACTGGAACCCAGCCAACTGTCCCTGCCTACTTGACATGCTGCTCTAGGGGCAAAACGGCAACGGGTGACAGCCCCCTGCGCTGCTAAAGTGCTGGGGCCATCAGGAGGAAGAAGAGTCAACAGTCTGGGTCAAAAGCCAATCAGGAACGCCAAGCCCCAAAATGGAACCAGAGAGAAAACGTATACAAGCCGAGGTCAAACCGAATGGGAGCGAGGTACTGAATCAGAGCGCAAGACAGGGTCAGGAAAACAAGCAGAGGTCTGGTACACGGATAAGCAAAACAACAAACAATAGCACAGGTAATAGGCAGCCAGGAGAATATCACAGACGCAGCACTCAGCCTGCAAGGAGTTTAAATGTACCCCCGGACACCCGCCCCTGTGCTGATTGGAGCGGCCTCCGGGTCCTCCCATTGGCTGGTGCGACACGTCCCCTGTCCTGAGTGGGTGGGCCTCTGTCACTCATGGAGCTGCCAGCAGACTGTCTATCCAGGTGGGGTCGCAAATCAGCTGCTGCAGGCTGTTGCTCCCTGCAAGCTGAGCGCCGCCTAGCCCTGACAGTACCCCCCCTTTTAGGAGGGGCCACTGAACCTTTCCCTGGTCTCGGTTTGTCCGGGTGAGATTCATGGAATTCCTTTACCAGGTGATCAGCATGGATGGAATTCGCCGGAACCCACGATCTCTCCTCTGGACCATAACCCTTCCAATGGACCAGGTACTGCAGTGACCTTTGGATCTTACAGGAATCCAAAGTTTGGGCGACTTCATATTCTAACTCCCCCTCTATACACACTGGATGAGGAGGCCTAGTGGGCGGAGTCACTGGCTGAATATACTTCTGAAGAAGTGCCCGATGAAATACGTTGTGTATACGAAGAGAAGAGGGTAATTTCAGTCGATATGCCACCGGATTGACCATCTCAAGAATCACATATGGACCTACATAACATGGCACGAGTTTATCAGAGGGAACTTTCAATCGCAGATTTCGGGTGGATAACAATACTTTATCCCCAACAGCAAACCCTCTAGAACAAAGACACTGTCTATCAGAATTTTTCTTCTGAATGTTCTGGGTATGAACCAAGTTCTTCGGAACTTGGGCCCAGACTGTGCATAGATCTTTAATGATAACATCCACCCTGCTGTGATCAAATGTAGCACTGGAAAATGAGGCATGTCTTGGGTGAAAACCATAGTTACAAATAAATGGTGAGGTACCAGACGAGCTACTATCCTGATTGTTAATGGCAAACTCTGTCAATGGTAAGTACTTTACCCAATCTGCCTGCAGATCAGAGACATAACAACGAAGTTTCTGTTTTACCATTTGGTTTATCCTCTCTGTCTGCCCATTAGTCTGTGGGTGGAAGGCAGAGGAGAAGGATAGGGTGATATCCAGAGCCTTCCAAAGGGCTCTCCAAAATCGAGAAACGAACTGAGCCCCTCTGTCTAAAACATTATTCTCTGGTAAACCATGTACTTTGACAATGTGCTTGATAAAGAGTTCAGCAAGTTTCTTGGATGACGGCAACCCCCTTAAAGGGACAAGATGGCACATTTTACTGAAACAGCCCACTACAACCCAAATAACCGTTTTGCCTTCTGAAAGAGGCAGATCCATCATACAATCCATGGAGATATGGGTCCATGGATGTTCAGGTACAGGTAGAGGGCAAAGTTCACCAGGAGGACGAGTTCTGGGAACCTTTGCGCAGGCTTCACAAGAGGCCACAGAGGCCTCAACATCACGAGAAAATGACGACCACCGGTAAATACGAGAAATCAGCCTCTTTGTGCCAGACACTCCAGGATGTCCAGATAACACGGAATCATGGAATTCTTTCAATACTCGTAGCCGAAACTGAGTGGGAAAAAAGACCTTCGAAACAGGACAATTAGCAGGTCTTAATCGCAGTGGCTAAATCAGGGGAAATGGCTGAGACAACAGTCTCCTTGGGCAATTTAGGTACCGGATCCTCCTGGGAAGCGTGGCTGGCACAGAAGCTTCTAGATAGCGCATCGGCTTTAACATTCTTAGAACCTGGTCTGTAAGTAACACCAAAGATTAAGCGAGTAAAAAAAAATACCCAACGTGCCTGATGTGGATTCAACCATTTTGCATTTTCTAAAAAGGTAAGGTTCTTATGATCAGTAAGAACCGTGACTTGATGTTGGGCACCTTCGGGGAAGTGGCGCCATTCCTTGAAGGCCCACTTAAAAGCCAACAACTCACGGTTCCCAACGTCATAATTCCTTTCAGCCGAGGAAAATTTATGTGAAAAGAAGGCACAAGGGCAAAGATTAGTCATAGTAGCGGATCCCTGAGACAGGACCGCCCCTGAACCATACTCAGAAGCATCAACTTCGACAACAAAGGGTTTATTATGATCTGCTTGAATCAACACAGGGGCAGATACAAAACACTGCTTACGTTTTTCAAATGCCTCTACGTTCTCAGGTTGCCAGTTATTGAACTTCACCCCCTTCTTAGTCATGTCAGTCAATGGACGAACTAGGAAAGAAAAATTACGGATAAATTTATGATAATAATTAGCAAACTCTAGGAATCGCTGCAGGGCTTTCAGGGATGAAGGACGGACCCAGTCGAGAATGGCTTGAATTTTACAGGGATCCATACAAAATGAGTTAGGAGTCAGGATATACCCAAGAAACCTGACTTCCTGCACCCCGAAAACACATTTTTCAAGCTTGACAAACAAACTATTCTCCTTCAGGATCCGCAATACCTGTCGTACGTGTTTAATGTATGACGACCATTCTTTCGAATAGATGAAAATGTCATGCAGGTAAACGACCATACAATGACCAATGAGTTCCCTGAAAACATCATTAACTAAGTTCTGGAAGACCGCAGGAGCATTACACAACCCAAACGGCATAACCAGTTATTCAAAATGACCCTCAGGAGTGTTAAACATGGTTTTCCACTCATCCCCTTCTCAGATACGGATGAGGTTATAGGCACCTCTCGGGTCCAACTTGGAAAACCACTTCACTCCTTGGATTTGATTAAACAGATCTGGAATCAAAGGTAAAGGTTATTGTTTTTTTACCGTTATCTTATTCAGTTCACGGTAGTCTATGCATGGATGGAGGCCTCCATCCTTCTTTCCTACAAAGAAAAACCCTGCACCCATAGGAGACACAGAAGGTCGGATATGCCCTTTCTGTAGGCTTTCTGCAATATACTGCTTCATGGCTAGTCATTCAGGACCTGACAGATTATATATCCTCCCCTTGGGAAACTTTACTCCGGGCACTAGGTCAATGGCACAGTCAGAAGATCTCTGGGGGGTAGTATCTATGACTTTTTCTGATAAAATACTCAGCAAAGTCACGAATAAACACAGGAATCTGCTCCATCTCTGTATTCCCAAGTATAATAGGGAGACATCTGTCAACACACTGTTGTCCCCACTTAATTAATTCTCCTGAATTCCAGTCAAACACTGGGTTATGATTCTGAAGCCAGGGCAGCCCCAAAACCACATCAGCGGGCAGCCCCTCCATGATAAATAGAATACACTTTTCAGTATGTATAGATCCTACTACCATCTCCAGCTCAGGAGTACAATGTTGGATTGTGCCCCTAGCTAGTGGAGTGGAGTCGATAGCCACAACCCGCAGAGAATCAGATAGAGGTCTCCAAGGTAGGCCTAGACGTTTGGTGAAGGAAGCGTCTACAAAATTACAAGCTGACCCAGTATCCACAAACGCATTCCCAGAACCAGACAGCGACAAGTATGAAATCTTAACTGGGAGCAGCAACTTTTTGGATACAATAGGCAATACCTGCTCGCCTAGGTGACCTTCCTGCAAATCACCTAGGCACTGGAGTTTTCCCAGCCTGGTCTTCCTCTTGGAGCACTCCCGGACGACGTGTCCATCATCGCCACAGTAAAAGCATAATCTCTGGATACGACAAGTAGTCCTACAGTCACTAGCAGCAGTCGAAGAAGAAGCCCCCACTTGCATTGGTTCCTCTGGGTTTATCTCGGGAACCACAATTGTAGAGGTGACCATGGGGACGACAACCGGGGGGGAAGCCTTTTCCCAACCTCTCTCCCTAAAATGCCTGTCCAGACGTACAGCTAGTGCCATAGCCTCATCTAAAGTACCCGGGGTAGGGTAAGCCACCCATGAATCCTTCACAGGGTGAGCTAACCCTAATCTGAACTGACATCTAAGAGCTTGGACGTTCCACCCAGACGGAACACACCAGCGACGAAATTCAGAGCAATACTCCTCCACAGTCGTTTTACCGTGCCTCAAGGTGGTCAGCTGAGCCTCAGCCACAGCCTCCCTATCAGGGTCATCAAAAAGTATGCCCAAGGAGGCAAAGAACCTGTCCATGGAAGACAGTTCTGGCGAATCAGGTGGTAATGAGAATGCCCACTCCTGGGGGGGGGGGACCCTGAAGTAGGGACATAACCGTTTCCACTCTTTGCTCCTCATTCCCCGAGGTACGTGGGCGAAGCCTAAAATACAGGCGACAACCCTCTCTAAATGCCAAAAAGGCCTTCCTATTGCCTGAAAACCTGCAGGGGCATCTGGACTTGGGAAAGTCTCCTGTTGTTGTACCCTCAGCGCCAGATCCTGGACTAGTTGGGTAAGCCCCTGCATCTGCGCTACCAGAGCTGTCATGGGATTCATAGTGAGGGTAGAGCAATAACAGTTTCGGCCTGTGATAATGTCATGTCAAGGGAGGTACAGTGAGCCCTGACTGGAACCCAGCCAACCGTCCCTGCCTATTTGACATGCTGCCCTAGGTGGCAGACGCCAACTGGGTGACAGTGCCTACGCTGCTAAAGTGCTGGGGCCATCAGGAGGAAGAAGAGTCAACAGTCCGGGTCAAAAGCCAATCAGGAACGCCAAGCCACAAAACAGAACCAGAGAAAAAACGTATACAAGCCGAGGTCAAACCGAACGGGAGCGAGATACTGAATCAGAGCGCAAGACAGGGTCAGGAAAACAAGCAGAAGTCTGGTACACGGATAAGCAAAACAACAAACAATAGCACAGGTGATAGGCAGCCAGGAAATATCCCAGGTGCAGCACTCAGCTGCAAGGAGTTTAAATGTGATCCCCAGATACTGCCCCTGCTGCTGATTGGAGCGGCCTCGGGGTCCTCCCATTGGCTGGAGCGACACACCCCCGGTCCAGAGTGGTTGGGCCTCTGTCACTCATGGAGCTGCCAGCAAACTGTCTATCTGGGTGGGGTCTCAAATCAGCTGCTGCAGGCTGTTGCTCCCTGCAAGCTGAGTGCCGCCTAGCCCTGACATTATGGCTCTCGGACTATGGTGATGCAAAAAAATGTTTTCTTTTATAAAT
This sequence comes from Phyllomedusa bahiana, assembly GCA_025379985.1. Lineage (NCBI taxonomy): Eukaryota > Metazoa > Chordata > Amphibia > Anura > Hylidae > Phyllomedusa > Phyllomedusa bahiana. Next base: position 5,560 of record JAODAL010021496.1, on the reverse strand, counting down.
AAAAGTGTTTTCATTGTGTAAAACATAAAAAATCTACAAATTGGGTATCAATGTAATTTATGCCGCATGGTGACTGCTGTCAAAAATAAAAATCAAAAACACTACCAAGATTGCTGTATTTTGTTCTCTTTGCCTCCCAAAAACCTTGATAAAAAGCAATCAAAGTGTCATATGAACCCCATAATGATACCAATGAAAAGTCAGCTCCTTTTGTAAAAAACAAGCCCTTAGCTCCATATACAGAAAAATAAGAAAGTCAAACTATGATGACATAAAAACAAAATTTTTTACAAACCCATTTCTACTCTGTGAAAGTAGCAAAACAGAAAAAACTATATAAAATTTATCTCTTTGTAATTGTACAGATCCACATAGCAAAGTTATCCTGTCAATTATTCTGTACGGCGAATGCTGTAAAAATGAACCCCAAAAAACGGCAGAACTGCAGGTTTTTTTTTTTTTCACAGACCTAAGCTAAAAAAAAACTGTGGAACACCTGTGCACCCAAAATGCACAATCCACCCCTAAATGAGATTCCTGAGGGGGTGTTGAATCCAAAATGGGGTGACTTCTGGAAGGTTTAACCTATTCTGGTACTTTGGGGGCTTTGCAAATGTGAAATGGCACCCACCAAAATCTGCGTTCCAAAAGCCAAATAGCGCTCCCTCCCTTGTACGCCCTGCCATGCACCCAAACAGCAGTTTACACCCTCATATAGGGTATTGCCGAACTTGGAAGAAATTGCATAACAAATTTTGGGGTGCTTTTTTTCCAGGATTCTTTGTAAAAATGAAACATTTTCAGCTAAAACTGCAGATTGCTGTAAAAAATTTAATTTGTTATTTTCACACCCCAACACTGAAATTATTTGTCTAATACCTGTGGTGTCCATATACTCACTACACTCTTGGATATATTCCTTGGGGGGTGTAGTTTCCCAAATCAGGTCTTTTTAGGGGTCAGGTAACCATACCCGTTATAAGGTCGATGACCTGACGTATTTGCAACGTTGCCCCTACCCTTAGGGGTATATAAGGTCAACCTTACGTACCGCTAAGGGGCACAGACTGGACGGAACACTGCAGGCACCTGAAATATAGTAAAAGAAATGTCCAGCCCCTTCAAGGCAAATAAAATCCAAGATAGAAGCCACATAGGAGAAAAAAACTGATGCATTTCAGGTCATGTAGGCAGGCTCCTAGGAGGCTTTCAAACAGCGCAGTTTTGGTGCAGTTTTAACTGCGCTCCAATTAAACTGCCTTTATTACCAGCAAGCTTTTTTCACTTGTTTGTAATACCCAAGACTTCAAACACCGTAATTGATTATTTACTTGAAACACCTTTCTGAACAATTCACTTGCTGGTAATAAAGGCAGTTTAATTGGAGCGCAGTTAAAACTGCACCATGCCTGCGCTATGCGAAAGGATGCTTTCATAAAGAGCGTTTTGGTGTGTTTTTGACACGTTTTTTGGATATGTTTTTTGTGCAGAAAGGCACAGCGGTTAATGCTGTAAATTTTTTCACAAAAAACGTGTGAAAGCACCTTTAGTCATTGTACAAATTAAAACAGCATGCACACGCTTGACAGCAATTAGGCATAACACGTCTGTATAACACAGAACGTTAGAAGAAAACAATGTATGTACTTAAGAGCAGAACAAATACAAAACATTATGTATTATGTGTTACTATTAAATCTTGTCTATTATTAAGACCATATGGGACTGGGTATTTAGGGAGAAAATCCTAAGGCTGCTTTCACACAGCACAGTTTTGGTGCAGTTTTAACTGCGCTCCAATTAAGGGGTTGTCTCACTATAAAGAACAGCTTTCAACATGTAGGGAGCACTAAATAAAGATGTTTTCCAAATATATTGCTTTGTTAATTTTTTTTGTTGAGGAGCTACAAACAATTTTATCACCTTCCATTATTCCATTCAAGCATCCTTTCACTTCCTGATCAAGCTGTCTGTAATTAGCATATGAGCTCTTGTATTCAGACTTCTGCTAATTAGATAAACAATCTCCTTCACTGAGGTCTAGAGAAGCTTCAGAGCTAAAGTAAATAGTAGTAATTAGTGTCTTTTGTCTGAAAGATCAAATAACACACAAGCTCTCAGGCTTCTGGCAGTTCCATGCCAAGACCTGTGTGATAACTTCGCTCCCTGCTATCAGATAAGACAAACAGCAGGGGAGAACAAGCAAGCAGGTTGGTAATTAGAGAAATCTGAAAGCCCTCAGAAGGTGATAAATCATTTGTAGATCCTCAACAACAAAAAAATTAACAAAGCAATATATTTGGAAAACATCTTTATTTAGTGTTCCCTACATGTTGAAATCTGTCTTCTATTTACATGTAGTGCATCCAACATCTTATAAATAGCAAATAGAATATGAGATGATATAAATGACATACTTTGTTTTACGTATCAGATATAAAAGTAGAAGACTGAACACTGACACTACAACAAATGTGGCTGCTGTGGCCACACTTATAACAGCCTACATGGCGTAACCAATGAGTAAAAGTATCAGATCGAACAGAAAAGTTCTCACCATCCATAGCCAATGTGTATATGACTTGGTCAGAGACGTTGTCTCAGGCTATGTTCACACAGCTTATTTTGGGACGGATTTCAGTCCGTAATTCGTGCCGTACTGCGCGAATTATGGCTGAAATCCATCCCAGTCATTACGATAATCCACAGTTCTCATAGAGAACTATAGATTCTGTCTTCTCTCCCGCTCGCGAAATATGACGAGCGGGGAGATAAGTGACATGTCAATTATTCACAGCGGGATACGCGCCATGGATCATGAATGTCTAAGGGGCTGGCGAGCTGCCGGCCCACCCGCCCCCGCCGCACAGCACACGGCGTAACTGCGGGCGAACTCCGTCCCCGCAATTATGCCGTGGATAAGCTGTGTGAAGCCTGAGGATGAGTGCACACTGCTTTTGGCCATCCGTCAAAACATGTACATTATAACATATATGTTAAACGTATGCCAAACATGCACTGTTTTGAGCATCCGTTTTTTTTCTCAACTTTTTTAACTAGCTTTTCTATTGGCTGTCATCTTTTTTTCCTGCAATTTGATTGGGCAGTTTTGTTTACATATTTATGATGGATACAAACGTATACGTTTACAGCATGGACACAAACATTAGGATCTGTTTTCCTTTGACAGACATGGTAAAAAAAACATATACTGTAACATTTGCTTTTTTTAAACTTGAAAAACCGCAGCGCCTTGCGTCCTTCATCCATTAAAATTAGACGCATATTTGATAGAAAGTGTAAGAATGGACACTATGGGCGACATGTATGAACGGGGTGCACCAGCCCAGTTTACTCTATTTTTAAATGGGCGCACTCCATTATCAGGCGCATAACACAGCGCCAACGGCACTTTTTAATGCCCTTGAGCTCGGAGGCGTGCGGAGGCGTGTCACACTACAACCGTATAAAGCTATACCTTTATAGCTTCAGTACAGCAAATCCAGGCACATTATTGCTGGAGCAGGTAAACCGCTTTAACCCCTTCCTGACATTGGACGCATGCATACGTCCTAGCTAGAAGTACATTCCCGCAAATGGACATTTGCATACGTCCTGGTGATCGTTCGGGGTTGAGGGTGACCGCGCTGCAATTGGTCTCCTTACCCGACTCCCCGGATGCTTTCTGAAAGCTTCCGGGTAGGCTGGTGACGTCACCATGCCCGCAATGCATTGTGAGCATGGTAATTGGCAGTTACCATGGCGACCAGTACACAGCAGCAATGCTGTGTACAGGTCTACCATAGTAACATCAATCTGACAATTGCTGTTGCAATTCCCCACTGGGGAAAAGTGAAAAAATGTGACAAAGTTAAAAAATGTAAAAAAAGTAAAACAATCACAAAAAATAAAATAAAAAACACGTACATCGCCCTTTTCCCCTTTACAAATCGCCCCAAAAAAGATGTAAAAAATAAAGTACCCATATTTGGTATCGCCGCGTGTGTAACGACCCACCCTATAAATCTGTCATGTTAATTAACCCGTACGGTGAACGCCGTAAAAAAAAAGAAAACAGCTACAGAATTGTGATTTTTGCTCATCCCGCAGCACATAAAATGGAATAACAAGCGATCACAAACTCATATAAACGCCAAAGTCGTACCAATTAAACAGTCAGTTCATACTACAAAAAAACACTGCCCTTACACAGCTCTGTATACGGAAAAATAAAAAAGTTATGGCTCTCAGAAGACAGCGATGCATAAGTATTGTTTTACATAATAAAACACTTTTTTTTTTAAAGTGCTTCAAAATAAAAAAACTATATAAATTGGGTATCAACTTAATCATATTGACCCAGAGAGCAAAGCTAACTGGTCATGGATATTGCACGGTGAGCGCTGTTAAAAATAAAAATAAAAAACACTACTAGGATTGCAGTATTTTCTTCACCCTGCCTTCCAAAAAAAAAGATTTTAAACTGATAAAAAAGTCTTGCCCCCCCCCAAAAAAATGATACCAATAAAAACAGCAACTCATCCCAGAAAAAACAAGCCCTTACACAGCTCCATACACAGAAAAATAAAAAAAGTTATGGCTCTCAGACTATGGCGATGCAAAAACGTGTTTTCCTTTTTGAATAAAAGTGTTTTTATTGTGTAAAAGCAGTAAAACATAGTCATATTTACCCCATAATGGTACTAATAAAGGACAACATAAAAACTCAATTTTTTATAAACCTATTTCTATTGTGTAAAAGTAATAAAACATAAAAAACTGTATAAAATTTATACCATTGCAATTGTACTGACCCGCAAAGTAAAGTTATCACATCATTTACACTGCACGGCGAATGCCATAAAATTGAAGCCCAAAAAACAATGGCGGAACTGTGTTCCCCCCCCTATTTGCATGCCCTAATGCTAAAAAAAAGATGGAACACCTGTGCGCCCAAAATGCACAATACACCCCTAGATGAGATCCCTGTGGGGTGTTTCACCTGTTCTGGTACTTTTGGGGGCTTTGCAAATGCTACATGACCCTACCAAAATCTGCATTCCAAAAGCCAAGTGCTCCCTCCCTTATATGTCCTGACATGCGCCCAAACAGCAGTTTACACCCACATGTAGGGTATTGCCGAATTTGGAAGAAATTGCGTAACAAAATTTCGGGTGCTTTTTTTTACCAGGATTCCTTGTAAAAATTAAACATTTTCAGCTAAATTTGGAGATTGTTGGAAAAAAAAATATTTTTTTCATTTTCAGAGCCTAAGGCTAAAAAAATTTGTGAAACACCTGTGGGGTCGATATACTCACTGGACCCCTGGATATATTCCTTAAGGGGTGTAGTTTCCAATATGGGGTCTTTTTAGTGGTGTTTATTAAGTTTTAGCACCTTAGAGCGTCCGCAAACCTGAAATGGCGCTTGAATAAAATCGTAATGAAAATGAGACCCCAAAGTCCGGTAGGGGGTCCTGCTATTCTGGGGCTTGTGGTTGAACCAAATAGTGCACTAGGGCCACATATGGGATATCTCTGAAAACAGCAGAATCGGGGGG